>JAEIHY010009379.1:0-69031 GCA_018904565.1 Drosophila tsacasi | reverse complement strand
TGTTTGAGTTTGCTGCTGGATTGGCTAGGAGCTGGATTGGGTTTTCTTGGTAAAAGTACGGAATTCAGAGGGTTTTGGTTGCCAGCTTTATTGGGGCTGACCCGATGGGTTCGCCGAAGGTGTTCATTGGTATGGCCACTGGTGCCACCATGTTGCTCCTTGAACGGGGCACCGATCACATCCTTGTGTAACGAGCGGGTTGTTGTCCAGGACAACTCTCATCAGACACCGATAGCCTGTATTCGATAGGATAGCATAGTTTGATGTCGAGGCCGATAGGATAGAGAGGAGTTTAGTTTAGAAAAGCACGCGAAAAGAAGAGGACGCGCTTGTTTGTAAAAGCGATATAGATTATTGTTTAAGTGAATATTGTTAACCTCGCAACCAACTAATAAACCTACCACCACTCGAATAAAGCCATCCATTACTTTTACTTCCTTACTTTATTGGTACACCCTTTCGAAAGACACATCAGCTTTGTATGCTTAGAAATATTTTCATTTCTTCAAATTCATGACACTTTGATTTCACTTTCCTTAATGCCCATAATTAAGCCATGTCTTATACTGGCTTTTACTGGACTAAAACACCAAAAGTCGCTGGCAATCGATTGAAATTGAACCCAAAAACCTGGCCAAAATGAGGCAATTGAAGGCACTGCCGCGCCAAAGGCAATCCAATTTAAGCCTCGCACTCGCAGTCGCTAGCTTAAAGTGGCATTTATTAAGGCCAACACCACATGAGCCAGGGAGAATACGAGAGAGATGGTGAGCTTGGCATAAGGATATCGTGTTTGAATGCCAGGATGGTAGGATGGCAGGATGGCAGGATGGTAGGGGTATGTGTGCGAGTGTTATGTTTGCTTGTACGTTTATATTTATGTGCATCTTGTTGCAGGCCAAAATGGGAGGAAAAGTCAGCATCAGTTACCCAACAGACTGAGCCAAGGGGCGAAACTGCTTATCCTTGAGATATAAACTGACATTTAAGCAACTCGGGCGTATGCATAGCACTCACATGGCACAGCACAAAAGGCAAACACACACACACACCCGAACACACACTAACTGCATATATAGACAACCTTGCAACACGCGTTTGGCACCAAAGGCATCTCTCCACGCTTTCCCGTCCCCCTGTTCACACTTTTCAGTCAATTGCATTGATGGGAAAAAGTGTGTTGGTCTAGTTGGTTCTGTGTGTGTGTTAGGAGGGGAAATGGAATAGTTTATTTGGCATTTTAATCCTGAATTACGTGCCACAGATTAGCGCATGTAGCGCAAATCAACATCAAAATCCCTTGGGTTGAAAAAGTTCGAGCAATTAAATTAAATTGCATTTATGCATGTTGCTCACTCTCACAGGTACAGGTGCAAAGCACACACACACACAGCGACAGACAGACAGACAGTGAGAGCTGCAAACACGTGTCGTATGAGCAATTCTTTTGTCTTGGTGTTCGCATTTCCTTTTTTTTTTGTTTTTGTTTCGCTGTGGTCTCTGGCTGTGTGCGTTGTTTTTATTGAAATTAAATTGTTCGTGTTAAATTTCACCGCCACAAATTGTTCGCCTGCATGGGTCTGGGCGTGTTTGGGCGTGCGTGTGTTGTGCTGTGCTGTGTGAGCGCCAGTTCCTGCTGCCTCGTTGCACGTTAGTCAATGTCATGCTGCCCCACACTTTCCGGGCAGCGAAAAACGGGGACAGAGAAAGAAATCAGTTGAAAGTTGTAAAAGAAACTGTTTAACGTTCACTTTAAATATGCTTAACAGGAGGATTAACTGTTAATCATTCACTTTACATTTAATTTAAACATTTTTAAGTTCCTAAGCTATCAAAATATGGTTAACAGGAGGATTAACGACCCTTTAAACGCCTTCTAGGCACGCACAATTACCACTAATTTATTTAGTATAATTTAACCACAGGTTATCTAATTATAAAATTAAATCATAGAAATATTAAATCCAACTTTCAATTAAGATTACAAAAAGCTTGTAAAGTTCACGTTAAATTTAACTAGAAAGTATTAGAATTAGCCAAGAGCAAACTGCTTAATTTTCCATTTTATATTTACATTAACCGCAGCTTTAATGAATCGTAAAATACCTCCTTAAAAGTGTTGAATTCAAATTTTTAACAAAACGCGACTAAATCCCTCTCCTATTAGTTTAACGTTCCAATTAAAATTACAGCCAAAATAAAGCTTAATGAGAATTTTTGTTCTTACAAGACAGCTACCTAAATAGCACCCATACTGCGGTTAACCGGAGCTATAAAGTGCTTTAAGACCCATTCTCGGTGTCAACAAATTTCCCAACTTAACGTCCATGTTAAATTTTATGTCAAATATCTTGGCTATAAATATTAATCTCGGTGCACACCTTCCGAGTTCCCGCACCCTCTCCCCTACTCTTTTACTCCTTCACACAGCTATGTCAATTTGTGGTTTGTTGTCGCCTCGTTTTGCTGGCATGAGATATTGTTGGCGTACCACGCGGCGTATGAGCAACATTTGTGTAGGCACTCGAAGAGCCAGCTGCACACACATGCAAATATGCACATGCTGGAGGCACTTACACGCGGACTCAACTCAACCATTACTTTACCGAGGTTTGCCGGTGCAACAGTTGCATTTTCCACCTGCCTGAAATTCCGTGACCTGTCAGACACCTTTTGGGAACTTCTCCTCCACCTTTGTGAATTCTTAATGCCCTGCAGCCTTCTTGACTGTTTCGCCTTCATTTAGCACTTAGCTGGCCGACTGATTAAGACCAGCCTCCACGAATTGGGTCAAGTCTGAACTCATTTAAGATTCTGCAGCTGCTGGCAAAAGTTTTCTGATAAAAACTAAATAGAGAAATAGGATTCATTCAAGTTTAATACCTGTCAAGCTCAGATATGAATTATTTCTTAGGCTAGATTCAACTCTGACAATTATTCAAAGTTTTATTGCTTTAAATTGGTTTTCAGTTTTGGCTTTGTTGTGCCAAAACCACTCATCAAAAATTTTTTTATTTATTAAAAGTTGGATTAGGTATTTAATAATTAATTATTATTTAATTAACAAAGTGTTATTTCCAAGTATTTAATTTCCCATTTAAATAAGGAAAGTTTAAAGTGTTTTTCCTAAATTGTAAACCCTTGTTTCAGTAAACCAGACTTTTATTTAATCAAATTCCCAAACATTTTGACACCCCAACTTTATTCTTTATCCTTTTACAGCAAACACTCTTCAATTTTTGAATAATTTCCAGCTCGTTTTTACAGCAAACACTCTTCAATTTTTGAATAATTTCTAGCTCGTTTTATTAAATTTTCTATTTGACTTTATCAAATGCAAATTGCTGATGTTGATTTAGTTTAATTGGAATTTCCATACCGTTCTCTATTCAAATATCGAGCTCGTTTTAAGCGGAATTTAAGTCGTGTTAGTTTTTGAGTATTTCAATGCTACTTCTACTCATTGCGGTTCCTGTTCCGAGCAAATGTTTGCTTTAATTGTGGCTGCTAAATTGTTTTTGCCAGCTTAGAGAAGGGGGAAGGGACAGAACAGGAGGGTTGAGGCTTCAAGGGTTTCCTTGTTAATGCTAATTGCGTTTTGTCTGCTGCCAACCGGCTCGGAGCAAATGGAATTACGGAAAATAGTTGTCCAAAGACAAGAGCCAGGCCAGGCAGCCAGTAGGGCCAGCCAAGGCCAACCCACAAAACCGAATGGAAGCCGCAGAATTGTTGGCTAATTTAATGCGGCACAATTTCTGACTACTCTTGCTTTTTGCCTTTCTCTCTCTTTTATTTTCTTTTTTTAAATTTAATTCAGGAGGTCAGAGACGATTTATTAGGCTGCCGTAATTTCCATTGAATATGCAATGATTTGCTCATGATTTATGGACCATTATCCTGCATAAGGTATCCACAGAGGCGAGCTCATCAATTAGGCACGGCGAGAATGCGTGTGTATGCAAAATGTGGATCAAAATGTCAATGCCGATTTATTGTTTAAAAATCGGTCAGCAGCAGCAGGTCAGAGTGAGGTTGGTAGAAGGCATAAAGCATCAAGCATAAAGCATCAAGCATATTTAATTTGGCCCAAAGGCTTGCTCGCCGCGACATTGTGTATATCGATGATTAAGGAGTCCTGCGCCTTTGTTCGTGCGTGAAAGAAGTTTGGCCAATACGCGTAAGCCATATACAGAGACTGGTATGTATTATTTAGCCCGCTGTTGCCAAATACATGCTCCTCTGCTCCGTGCACAACATCTGTATGTACATATATTGCCTTTGCCTGGACACAAACATCTGCCGTATTCTCACACAGGGCCAAAATAATATTGAGGCACTGTGCTGCTCTGCTCGGTCAGGCGCAGACACACAAGAATATGCGCATATAAATATTCCTTTATATATTATATATATTTTTGCTTCTGATTTGTTTTTATCTTTTTTTTTTTTTTTTGGGTGCACACAGGAAGCCGCCTATGCACAGATTTGCGAAAGAAAGTTTCAAATGAGTTTCCATTGAAACGCCCTAATGCCAAATTAAGGCAAAAATCCAGCAGCAGCATCGGGTTTATATGGCAGAAAATGAGACGTCAGACATGTCACATGCATACACACATCAGACACATCGCACACACGCACGCACACGGAAAATTCCAGAGGAAACGGCACAAAAAATTGCCAAAAAAGAAGCGGAGAAAATACTGAACAGCTTATAATGAACGAGCCAAAAAGCTTAAGCATCATTGGCAAAAGTTTCAAGTTCGTTTTTATTTTTTTTTGTCATATTACCAATACGACATGTTGGCTTCCAATCACTCCCAGCATCAGCATCAGCATCAGCTCTTTTTCTAGCCTGAAAGATTGATGTTGCCAGAGAAGTTGGCCCAGGGATTTGTTTTGAATTTATCTACACTCATCCTTTATTGTACAGTTTGGTGTTATCTTCACGCTAAAACTTTTAATGATGTGTCAGCTTCAGATAGAGATATGTTGTGTGGAAACTTTTGAAAGGGTTGGTGGTCATCCAGGCTCCAAACTTGCCCCAACTTGGCCCAATAAGCGAATTAAAAATGCGTGAAATGCCGCAAAAAAAAAACGGAAATTTACCATTTTTCCGGGGTTTCTCCTTTTATCCCTCTAATTCCTTTTAAGCTGCAGTTTTTTTTTTCTTTTTTTAAATCTTTTGGACAAATGTTGGGGGCA
Source organism: Drosophila tsacasi (assembly GCA_018904565.1). Lineage (NCBI taxonomy): Eukaryota > Metazoa > Arthropoda > Insecta > Diptera > Drosophilidae > Drosophila > Drosophila tsacasi. The sequence goes on along the minus strand of JAEIHY010009379.1, from coordinate 63,829 downwards.
AATTCGAGGCCATTCGAATCGATGGGTAAATATAATTCTTTGGCCCCACAACCAAAAGGTAAATTCTGGCGCTCTCTGCCTCGGATTGTGTGCGTGCCTGCCTCTCTCCCTCCATCTCTCCGTTGTATAAACACCTTAATCACAGTTCACTTCAAAGCCCAACAATTTGCTGCTGCTGCTGTTTATGCTGGCCAACAATACTCTGTTTATATATTTGGTTCGTATATATATAGTAAATGGTCCGTCAGACGGCACACATGGCTTTGTTTATAGTTTCGGCCCGTCGGCTGACAATTAATTGTGCATTCATTTTAATTAGGTCCCATATTTTCGGGGCTAATTGCGAGGCAGAGGGTCAGCAGCAGAAATATTTCAATTAGTAAATAACACGGGCTTCGGCATCGATTCTCGGCATCATTTTGCGACATCAAAATTAACTTAGCGGGGTTGCTGCCGCCGGTGCTTATGATTTATCTTTATTCGAGGCATACTTCGAGGCGCCACTCACACAGCACCCGAAGAGCAGATCCTTCGCAGACACACACACACACACACTATGGCACACGTATTGGCTCTCGCACTAACGAGGCTAGCTGGGCAACAGGAGCGGCAACAGCTTCAACTTGTTGACGTTGGCTCCCAGCATCGCCGGGCCGCCAGTCCAGCAGTCCGGCAGTCTGCCAGTCCGCAAGTAGTGGGCGAAAAAAAGGACGAAAAAAAATAAAATCTTCAGGCATAGGGAGCCAGCAAATTGTTGAATGTACATGTACATGGTGCCTGTGTGTGGGCGAATTTATTTTATACAGTGCCACTTCCCTAACTATATTTAAGTAATTTCAAAGCTTTAGTATTTTCAGATATTTTTTCCATGTCAAATTTAATCAGAAACCTTAGTTTACGTACATTTAAGACTACATTTTGTAGTACTTTTAAGGGAGAGGGTTTAAGTGTTTAAATGAGAGTGAAAAAAAATTCTTCATAAAGGAGTAGCCCTGTATTTTCCATCTCATTCACTCTACATACAAGAACCAACACACAGGCTGGCAGTCACGGGCCGAGAGACTTTGAGTGTTGAACTAACTGTTTTGTGGCATGCCAGAGCCCAAAAGAGCGAGTGAGACACAGCGAGGGGGCTGAGGCGGCAAAGAGAATGGGAGTGTGAGTGGGAGTGCGAGTGGGAGTGGAAGGACGAGGCAGGAGGTCTGAGCTGAGACCAAAACGAGAGGGCCAGAGAGGGAACGAAATAATACCGGAACGAAAAAGGCCTGGTCCTGCTGAAACGTTAAAGAGCAAATAAATGTCTCGCAGCAAACAAACGAAAAAGATGAAGCAGAATGGAGGAGAGTGGAAAGCGAAGAGCGGAGCGGAGAGTGGAGAACAAGAAGATGAAGAAGCAGCAGCAGAGGAGCCGCAAAACTCCTCACACACACACACACACACAAACGGGAGGATGCTGCTCGAAAAAGTTAAACACGCTTGCTTATTACCGTTACATTCAGGGACTACACCAAGGGAGTTGGAGAGATATGACCCTCTGGCTGGGCTGGGTGGAAGGGAGACGCCGATATTTGCCTCGATTTTACTGTTTTCATGGCAAATTTTGTATGTTGTTAATTTTCGTTTCATCCGAAATTTTAATTGTTTTTCCTTGTTTTTTTTTTGCCTTGAATTCTTTTTTGTTTTTTCTTGAATTTTTGAATACTTTTTTCTTAATATTAAATTCATTTTTGCTTATATTTCGTTGCTGTTTCTCACCTTGTTGTTGTTCTGTTTCAACACTTTTGTTGGCTTCACATCACAAACATTTTATTTTGTTGTTTCTCTCTGGGCTAATTATGTATATATTTTTTTTTTGCTTCTTACGCTTAAACCTCGTTGTTATTTTTTAATTTTTTTATTTTTATTTATTTTTTAGCCCCGACAGGCTGTTGAATCTTTTATGAGCTCACTAACACACAGGCACTCACTGACACTGACACTGGCACACTCACACGCACACACACAGACAACGGAAAAGCACTGGATGTCTTTTTTTTCACGTTGGTTATTTTCCTTTTTTTTTCTTCTTGTTTTCTTTTTGTGGGATCGCTCCGGGAAAACGTTTTCCGCCAACCGACCCGATGTCCACAGATCAAAATCTCGCCCAGCACTGAATTACCCCATCAGTGTGGGTGTCTGCCGCTGCCGCTGCCTCTGCCTCTGCCTCGGTCGTCGGCGCTGCTGACGTCTCTGCCTCGTCTCTGCCCCGTCTCTGTTGGCTTACAGAAGAGGTCAGTGCTAACAACAGAGACACCTGCATCTCCTTTATCCAATCTGGCTAGCCCGTATTCTGTTATTTATATGCTGTTGCATATTTCAAGCATCTGTTTTCTATCACAACTTTGTTGCTGCTCTACGCATGTGTGTGCCTCGAGTGTAGTGTAGTGTGTTGTTACTGTGTTTGTGTCTGTGTGTGTGTGGGCGGTGGGTGGCGGCTCTGTGGTTGTGTGGCTGAGTGGGCGGGCATCTGTTTACGAGCCATGCTGCTAAGTAGTCTGTAGTTTTTCGTGCGTACATGGAGAAAAATACTCGTAAATATTACAGCAATGTGCACTTTTATAATAACATGGCGTATACGTAATTTTGCTTTAAGCGTATACGTAATTTTACTCCTTAAAGCAAAATTACGTATACGTAATGTTGGTTTGAGTAGTTTGAATATTTTTTTCTAAATCCACAAACTCAAATCCAAAACTAAACAAAATAAATATAAAGAGAAATTAAGTTTTTGTCTTTTTTAGGAAATTATTTTAGGTTTAAGTTTTTCTGTAAAAAACTGTAAAAATCCAAATTTTAACTTAATATTTACAAAAAATTCACAAAAAATCCAAGCCTTACAAATTATTAAATTTTGCTTTAAAACATATGAAACCCCAAAGGAATTAATAATTTTTGTAAGTGCTCTTAGTGTGTTTTGTTTGTGAAGAGCACATTTTATGGTTCTGCTTCCGCTGCCCAAGCGGAAAACTCTTACTTTATGCTAAGCGTTTCTGTGTGTTATTATAGACGAGCGGTCTTCCGCTTCCTCTGCCCGCTTTTACCCTGATTTTATACTTTTTTATATATGCATATTTTTTAAAGCCAGAACTATGAAGGAATTTTACAGTTTACAATGCACAGACACAAACACAAACAGAGGGGGAAGCGAACACATGTTGCCATAAAAGTTGGGCCTAAAGGGCAAGTGGCAGAGGAGCAGCGAACCTAACTAAAATGGCGGCCCCGCGCAGCCTCCTAAAAGCGTAAAATCGTACTACGTATATGTTTGTATATGTATATGGCTAATGTCGAGGGAATACATCTACATTTACATTGCATTCGTACAACACGTTTCCCTCGGCATAAACACGCGCCATTTAATTTGGAATATTACTTCTTCGGGGGCCCCAAATCCCATTTAATTCGATGCCAGCGGACTAGCGACACGTTATTAATATTCGCCGATTTCCAGCAATCTCACCGCAACAGCTGCTGCTGCCGAGCCTCGGAATGCGACTGAAAGCGAAAGCGTTTGCGGGGAGGGAAGGGCGAAACACTTAACACAAACTGTTAACGCAGCCTCAGTCACAGCTACGGCTACAGCACTGCGGCAGCAGCAGTAGCAGTCAGCCTGTCCGAAAGCCTTGAGAGCCCCATTTAACAGAGCGCCAACAGCGACGGCCCCAAAACTTGGCCAATAGGTCAGTTACACTGCAGTGGTCACGGCACAGAGCTCGGCATTTGGCGCATCGCTGGGCCAATGTCTTTGTTAAATATTTACAAGTCCATCTTAAAACACCGAGAGAAATTCTCCAAACTAACAAATTAAATAAATGTTGATAAAGAATTCATATGACTTATAGCGTCGAAAATGACTACTTCACAGCGTTTCAAGCTTCTGAACAAAATATAATCCCTTGTAAGGGTATTAAAAAACGCCTTATATATATTTTTGTTTATACATCGTAATATTTTATACTATCTCTGAAAATTTCATATTACAAATATATTTTATAGGTTGATAATTATTAAACAGTAGGTATTCTTTTGAATCAATAAAAATGTTTCTCTAAAGTTGCGGCTCCTCATTGAGCACCACGGGCTCTCCATCCAACTTGCGAATGGTGGGCAAACGCTTGATGCACTCCGCCCGCCAGGTGGGTTCGTCCAAACCCTCCGAGAGTGGATTACCCACCACCACCAAATCCTCAAGGGACTCGATCTCGGCCAAACGATTGAACTCCGACCAGTCCTTGATCAAATTATTGCTAATATACAGAACTTTCAGGCACTTGAGGCCCGTTAGACCTTTGATTTTCTCAATCAGATTGTAGCTGAGCCACAGTTCTTCCAGGGTTTCGGCCACAGCTTCCTTTAATATCACCACTAATAAATATTAAGACATTATAGAAATGGGGTAAAGTGCTTACCAGTCCAGATATCTGCTTGATATAGTTTCGTGATAAGGACAACACTTTGAGGCATTTCATGCCCGACAAACCGAATATCTTCTCAATCATATTGGTGGACATACTGATTCTCCTAGGGAAAACGGAAAAAAAGGTTAATTAAATGCACAAAATGTTCTTCAAAGTTATCCAAAGTTCTTCTCACTCGCACTGCACCAGAGTGCCCAAAGTGCTATCCATTTTCTCGATGGGCGGCCACTGAAACTGCAGATCAATGTTCTTGGCAGTGAGGGAGTTCTGCTGCTCCCGCTCCTCCCAGCGCTTCAGAGCATCCTTAATAGTGGTGGCTTTGGACATGATGCAGGCCGGGCTTTGGGAAAACTTTCCGCCTTTTCAAATGGGCAAGAAAATTTTGTGGAAAACCAAACAAACTTATTGGTTGCCAAGGTAAAGTAGCAGCGGGGGTGGCAGCAAAATGCACAATGGTGCCCAAGGTAAACTTTGTTTTCTGGCAAATTCTACTATAAAAAGGATATTCGAGGGGGAAGATATATTATAATAAATACAATATAATAAATAATGTATTATGTGAGTTATAAAATACCCAAAGAATGCTTAAAAATTGCAGAAAAGCTAGCAGAGGTGCAGTAAAGCCACAAATGTAGGGAAAATATGGGATATTCCCGCTAAACAAGGCTATTTCTTATACAAATTATATTACTTGATTTCCCTCTTAACCTTAACCCCAAAAAGTAGCACCAATATTTCGTTTTGTGTTTTGTAAAAATACAAATCTTGTATTTCGAAGGCTATTTATGAAGGATAAAGATACATCGCTTAATTTATACCAGGTAGAATCACTTAACCAGCCAAGGCGGCAGAACTTAACGGCGATCCGTCTTGCCCGTTCCACGCTTGCCCGAATACAAATGCTTCGGCATCTTCGTGCCAATGAAGCGATCCGCCTCTCCCTTGAGTGTATTCCTGGTAACCTTCTTGGCAATGTCCCGCTTGGCCATAATCTGCGCCTTCTTGCGGATGGCCAGGTTCTTGATGCCCAGCGTGTCGCGCGATGGAGCCCGCTTCAGAGGCAGACCAGTCTTCCTTACCACCGCGGAAGACTCCTTGTCGAGGAGTGGCTGCATGGGCACCTTCTTGGAGCCGACCTGGACCTGGGCACGACGAAGATCGACCACGGACTTGGTGAAGTTGGCCGTCTCGCTGCCAGACATGTCCACACCCAGACTCTCCATTGTCTGCACCAGCTTGCCGACGGAACGGTCGCGCACCTTGGGCTGCTTGTGACGCGGAATGACGGGCTTGTTCTTCCTGGACGACAGACGCTTCTCGTCGCGCAGCTCGAAGCGCTTGCCTCGGATCTGCTTGGCCATCTCGCGAATTTCCTTGAGTGTCTGGTCCAAGGTCATATCGGGCACGTTGTAGACGCCACTCTCCTCCCGCAGACCCTCCTCGCGCTCCAGCTCCTCCAGCTTCTCGAAGATGTCGGGATCGATGTAGTCGGCAATGTTGTGGCCCTCCCAGAACTCGGGTATAGCATCGTAGCGCTCCTCCTCGGGTATCTCGCTGTAGTTCTTCCTGAGGTCCAGTGTGTAATCGTCGCCCATCTCCTCCTCGATCTCCTTCTCCAGCTTGCGTTTGCGCTCCGCCTTGACGGCGTTCTCCTGGAGGCGGGCCAAGGCCTGCTCCGGGATGCAGGGAGCACGGAGTTTCTCGTCGCGTGGCGCTGGCATGGCCACGTGCAGGCGGTTCAAAATGTTGTCCACCTTCTTGGTGCGCATCTTCTGGTCGACGCGGTACGAAAGCAGTCTCTCGCACGCCTCTGTCTTCACCTCCATCACGCCAGTCTCCTGCACCGTGGACATGAGCATCACGGGCACGTTCTTGTCCTCCTGCAGTTTGGTAATGATCTCCCTTCGCTCCGCCGGCAGATCATCGGGCGTAAGAATATCAATTTTGTTGATGGCCAGGATCAGGGGCTTGTTGGTGAACAGCGGCTTAATGCTCTCGAAAAGCTTCACCTGCTCCTCCAGCGAGTGACCGCACTGCTCGGAAATGTCCATGAAGTACAGGACACAGGCACGCAGATGTGCCAAGGCAGTGATGGCCTGCATCTCGATCACATTACGCTCCTCCAGCGGATGATCCAGAATGCCGGGTGTGTCGATCACCTGCCAGCGCAGGTACTTGTAATCTGTGTGACCCACATACAGGGATTTGGTGGTGAAGGCATACGGCTGCACCTCCACATCGGCTCGGGTGATCTTGTTGATGAACGAGGACTTGCCCACGTTGGGGAAGCCGCAGATGATGATTGTGCGCGAGTAGGGATCGATGGTGGGCAGACGCGACAGATGCTGCCGCACCTGCTCCAGATACGTGAGGTTGGAGGCCTGGCGCTTCAAAATAGTGGCCATGCGACCCAAGGCAGCCCTTTTGAGCTGCTTGCAGCGGTACAGCGAGTCGCCGTACTTCAGCAGGCGTACATAGTCCTTGGCCACGCTAAGGAATCATAACTATTAGCAGGATTTCTTAGGATTACACTCGGCTAGTACTACTCACTTGTCCACCAAATGCCTGGCCGTATTCAGCTGACCCAGCGCCAGCTTGTAATGATCCTTGTCGTACAGCACGTTCATCAGATCTGCGTAGAAGGGATGCACATCGTCCAGCTTGGGGAAATCCTGAATGATCTGCGACAAGCGGTCGTGGAAGTTCTGCTGAGTGTACTTGACCTTCCTGGTGTAGAACGCCCGGATACGGGATATCTTGTAGCCCTTGTGGACGACTGTCGGGGTCTTACGCTGTGTCTTCGACAGCATAATGTCGATAAAGTCCTGCAAAGCAGAGATACAGCATTATTTACAAACTGCGCCACAGGTAAACACCTCTGCAGTGAGGTTAGGTCAGCCATTCGCGGGGTGCTCCGCTGGACGGGGATTGCTGGGGACGCTTACCTTGGCCGGCGGAACCACCATGATCTTCTTGAAGTTGTACAAACTCATCTTGGAAGGATTTGTTTATTTTCCACGCGTCGAAAGGAAAATAAAGAGGGAATCGACAGCAAAAACACCACGCGGTGTCAGCTTCGTATTCCAAAAGAACGTGCAAAAACATCGATGCATCGAATTTTCAAGATCATCGATATTTTTCGACCATCGATTTTCTGAGTATATCAAGTCTACACGCTTACAACAACAATGCTATATATTCTACATTCTACAGTGTAGAATTTCCTATGGAACGTGTGGAATTACAGTTTCTCGTTCATGTAGTAATAGGGCTGGGAAACTATCGATAGTTTAATTTTTTTTTTAACTTTGTAGTTTTTATTTATACAACAAAACAAACATTCTTTCATAGAATTTATCACTAAAATCAGAATAACAACATTCGACCGCTTTATGTATCAACACTGCGGAACGAAATAAAATGCATCCACTGGTTTTACATTCTAACAAGGTAAACCTTTAATATATGATAATTAAAATTAAAAAATATAATTACAATTTATAAAACTAGTTTATTTATTTCACACACCCCATTAATTTGTTGCTGTTAATTTTTCTTAATAATATTCCATTTAAGAAAAGCAAATTAAGTATTTATGTATTTATTTATTAAATGGAATCCGGTGTGAACACAACCGGTGTGAACGACAACAACGCAGCGAGAAACCAAAACAAAACAAATTTCAGAGCAAAATAGAAATGGATTTGGTGGCTACGACTTCTCCTACACTCCTATCAAAGGATCAGCTCATCCAAATACTAAGTGAAACGCCCCCGGGATTCATAAAGGCCACGGATCCTCCACCGCTCATCATTCCGCCCTTCAAGAAACTCGGCGTTCTGGTGGAATTAGACGACATTTTGGATGCCAAAGATGCCCCGGCGAAAGGCAACGGAAACAGGATTAAGGAGCAGTCCTACAGCTGCGCCGAGTGCCGGAGGATGCTGCCCACGGCCCACTTACTGGATTTGCACATCACCGAAACGCACGATTTCTATTTCGCCGCCAGCGTGGATCGTGGCGACAAACCCATGTACGCCTGCTTCCTGGAGGAGTGCTCCGCCAAGTTCCATACTCCCCGACAGCGCAAGGATCACTGCATTACAGTGCACAAGTTTCCGGCCAACTACCGATTCGATCAGGGCAAGGACAAGGCCAAGGAGAAGCAGCACGCCAAGAACAAGCACAACTCCATGGAGGTGGACGAGGTGGTGGTGCCCGCCGCCGAATCCAAAGCTGTACCCTACATCAAGGCTTTCAGCTTTGGCCACCAAACACATCGCACCTTCTACACAAAAACCAAGGAGCAGAAATGCGGGGAAACCCTCGAGGATGTTCAGTCCATGAAGGATGCCATTAACGATATCCTCGACTAGATTTACACAACTATTTATTTAGCGAATGAAGCAGCATTATCTCGTTATCATTATACATTAACTTGTTAGCGGAATCATCGAAGATCATTTTGCCTTGGAGATTGGCCTGAAAATAATAAAATTGAATTTTATTGTTGATGTCGCCGGGAGTTGTCTTCTTCTTATCGTTGGATTTTACTTACTTTCCCGTATTGGCATTAATATAATGGTAGGCCACAACCAGCAGGAATAGGAACACGCCCAGAACGTTGGAGAAAATGGCCAATTGCACGTCGGTGATCATTTCGAAGGCTTAAATCTCTAAAAAAAAAACACGATAAATAAATTGATTAGCGAGTGACACGTCATGGGTGCGGCGCGGAAAAGTTTATTTCCGGTATTTTAAAGTCTGTAATTGTTGCTGGGAAAGGCGTATCATCTGCCCCTTAATATTTGGGCAACGAATAAAGTTTGTGTTTGGTTTAATTTTAATAATTAACCTTTTTTCTGAGAAAAACGAGCCGGTTTGTGTTGTGTACAAATATTTTGGTGTGACCGTAGCTTAGAAATATACCGAAATATCGATATCGCAGCGGAAAATGTGGATTCTTTTGAAGTGTGACTGTTTTTTCCACTACTTGTTCGGCATTTTTGGGGGTCTACTAATGCTGTCATACTTTGTTGACAACCGGCAATATTTGAAAAACGATTTTTGTTAATCCATTAATTATTCGTTTTATAGTAATAGTTGTCCCTAGGCCATATTACTTATTTTTCTAAATTAATATGTTGGATTTTAGTTCATAACCACTTGTTAGCTTTAGATAAATAGGTAAATTTGTTAATGCTTTGAAATATGTGAAAGGCAGCATTACTTTCTGGTTTTCAAAAATCGAGAAATAAGCCCTCCAGTTTGATTTTCTGGTGATTGGATTTATACCATAAAAACTCAAATAAAAATTATAACTTTCTCAGTTAAAGTCATAATTTAAACATATTTATTTAAAGATCGTCTTAGAACAAATTAAAGTATATTTTCGTATCCAAAGGCTTATTTCTTAGTCTAAAAATAATACTTATTGCTTCCTTCGCTTTGTTTTATGTGTTTTTTGTGCAGCTCTGTTTCTCGAAGGCCACTTGTTTTTTGTGGAAACTGTTGCGTCAGTTTAAAATTGCTTAATTAAATAGTAAAATAAATACCGTCACACAGATAGATATCTCTTTCTTTCAATTGCGCTAGCTTACGTTTAAGGACACTTAAGGACACTCCTAAGTGCACTTGCAGATCACACAGACTCACGCACACAAAATGCAAATTCATTAATAAATATAAATCGGGCTTTTGCCAAGCTTGGCTTGGCCGACAAAGAAATCCGGACAGAACTCGAGGGCAGCTTCGACGGCTACAACTCGTGGAATTTGTAATAGTAGTTGTGAGGCACTCCTCCTGTAGCGTGTTAGTTTGTGGTCACACGGAGTCCCTGATTCGCCGCCGTAGGCCCTTGGGTTGCATTCATGTCTTGCGCTGTACGTGGCAAATAGGACTTTGTGTTGGATTTTTGAAACAAGTCGGAGACAAAGTTGACCTGGAAGTAAAGGAAAAAGAGTTTAAATTGTTTGAAAATAAAGTTTATACTTGGAAATTGTTTACTTTTATGATAGAAAAAAATATAAAGAACATTAAAAATAAACAACTTAATAAAACCCATAAATTTAGCCTTGCAACCCCTTCAATTCCTGTTACTCAACATTAAACATCTGCTCCTAAAAGTATGTTTTGTTGCATGCTACTGTATGCCTTCCTAACTCGTTTCATATCTCTCTAATTGAATCGCTGGGAAATATGACTGCCCCTCGTATGCGTCCCCCTTGAAACCTCCCCTCTCTAGCCAGTGAAGCGGGAAATTACAACCGTGGCACCTGCATTGGCTTTCCTCCTCCAGGTGACCAGCTGCCCAGCTCTCGTGCCTCGTTCAGATGGCATTTGTGGCATTGATTGGCACCACACGCAACTCTGGCCCCTTGGCTAGGTGTTGAGTTCTGCCAATTCGGAGAAGAAGTTGACTGTATCCCGCAGTTCAATTAAGGCTAATGACCGCCACCAGGTTAATAATGAATAGTAGTCGGTGGGATTGTGTATAGGTATGCAGAATTTGTGAGGCTTTAATTGCTAATCTTCTTTACAATGTCATAAGCTGATACTGCGCTATATATGATACTCTCTCTCAATGTCTGTCTGCCTGATCCTCGATCACTGCGCCTTGCCTTTGGCGACGGGCCAAACTGTCTGAAAATTGAACCAACTCTGGGGCAGACAGTAGCTCTAAAAAATACGATGGAAGTTTGAGCATATATGAGACTCTGGATAAAACCAAAAGAAGGTTAAACTAAGAAGCAAAACTGATACTACAAGCATGCATGTGTACAACAAAGGAAAAGCTAGGGTTTACTCTCAGAATGATTAGTAAAAACCAAAGCCAACTCACCACAACCAAGGCGCACGTGGAGCCAATCAGCGATCCTGCCAGCACATCGGACCAATGATGCTTGTAGTCCGAGACGCGACTCAGAGCCGTATACCAGGCCACCATGATGAAGAGGAACTGTAGGAAGTGACGCAGCAGCTTGGAGCCCTTCCACGTCATGCGTGCCTGCAGGTACAGCTGAAAAGCCACAAAGGAGAACGAGAACAATGAGGCACCTGGTGAGATCGTGTGACTATAACAATAGTTGAACTTACCGCCAGATAGACCATGGCGAAGAAGGTGAAGCTGGAGTGGCCGCTGGGGAAGGAGAGTCGCATCTCTTTGAGCATGCGATGCGAGGAGCCGACTCCCTTGCATGTAAACTCCTGAATGTACTTGCCCGCATTCACGGGATCGTCGCAGGTGGAGCCATCGGGCATCACGGGCTGGCACACCTGTGGGCGGATAACGAAAGGAAATTATTACAAAATGGGATTTAAAAAAACGATGACTTGGTAGCAATATTTTGTTGGGAAGAGCTCCTCCTCCTCCTTCTCCTCTTCCTCTGAGACTCCACATGTGCCGCAAATTAGACTTGCGGCAACAGCTGCACTTGCATCTACCCGGTTGCCGCTTTTCACTAAACAATAGGGCGGCTCTGTGTGTCTTTCTGCGCTCCCCTTCTATAAAGATTAAATAGAGGAAGAGATCCCTGTGGCCATCCCTATGAAATCTCCCCAAATGATCCGCGCGATAGCAGGCTAACAAGCCACTTGGCGACGCCGCGAATATTTATGAATTTGTCTGACATCCAGTCAAAATATCATAAATAAACAAAAAGCAACGCGGGTCTGGGAACTTACTTATTTTTGGGGTTGCACGAATTTATAAATACTCTGAAGATTGCCCAAATGGTTTAGTTATTGTTCTTACTATGAGATATGAATCTTAAATTGACGGAATTTCTGTTCAAGTTCAATGATCCAAAGGTTGGTTGTAGGAGTTTCGATCTAGATTTTGTTTATTTATGTTAAATGGTTTTTTATTTTATCTATTAGATGATGAGAAATCATTTTGAAACTTCTTAAGAGTAATATAGCTTTAACTCAAACATAAAGTTCGCTTGAAACAAGCATTATCTTTAATAAGTGTGTTAATTTAAAGGTTCTTGTCTTTGTAAATGAATTGTTAAACTCTCAAATCACCCTTCTTCTAGTTACTCTCTAATAATTAATTAATATTTCCTTAGATTTTAATAATTTTTATGATACTTCAGAGATTCCCTTTAAGTTCCCTTTTTAGATCTCAAACTATTAATAACCCTTCCCAGCTTCGTGTGCGTCTGACATTGTCCCCATATGTCCAATGTCTTCTCCTACTTCGACATGGGATTTGTCTTCGTTGTCGCTGCTGCTGTCAGTGTCACAGTCAGTGTCGCCTTGTCTTGCTGCACATGTTGCAGATTAAAATTAATTGGCAATGTCAGAACGCGCAGGAGGAATATGGCTGTGAATGTCCAGATATAAATGCACTTACCGCCATAAAATGGGGACGCAGTCGGCCAATGGAATACTTGGCTATATCCGTGGTAAGTTGGCTGACCACCGCACCAAAGGCATAGATTCCCACTTTCTTGTAGCACTCGATGAGCCACTCGGGCAGTTCGTAGTTCATCAAGACATACCTCCTGCTGGTGGAGTTGCCATTGTTACGCCTGGCCTTGCTCTGGGATATTATTACCTCCACGATGACGATCTGTAGGGTTAAAAGGAAGGTGTAGGTGTGTCGTAAATGAGTGCAAGTTTCCAAGAGTTAGCAGCTCGTAAAACCCTTTTATTTTTGTAGGCAGTCAGTCATTAGGGCGCGCGCACATGCAAATATTTATGACAGGGCCTCCGGAAAATGGGACGAATTTTCTTTTCCAGGGCCACATGTTGTTGCTCTAGCTTTAATTGCCGACATGTGGACATTAAACATCCACCCGGAATGTATGTACATATATATCTTGCAACAGATCTCGCTCTCCCTAATAACGTGCTGACAACTGAACTTGAGGCGATTGCGCAATCTTTGCTCAAGTATCCGGATCCGACAGCTGCTTGACACAATTTCTAGCCGTCCATCAGCCCACACACACTTACCACGCCAACTGGTATCACCACTCCAATGAAGTATAGCATCCAATTCCGTACGGTGGAGTCGTGGAACGGATGCTTCAGCGACTCATCGTCGCAGAAGAAGCCCCTTTTGTAGGGATCGCCGAGCAGAAAGAATATCAGTATGGGGAAACCCACTGAAAGCGAATAGAAAATAGAGTTGGAAATTATAGAAAATAATGGAAAATGTCAAATTTATCAATATATAGTATATATGTATTAAGGTAAAACCCCCCTCATCTTTAGTAGGTCATAGGGGCTTAAAAGAGCTGACAGAAAATAGGGAAGAGGAGACCCTCTATTGACTTATGATATGCCTAAGCCGAGTGATAAGATTTCCAGTGACAGGCGAACGTGTGCGGGGTTTTTAATGTACTTTTTTTTGGGGGAGAGATACCCCTCTTTCACTGTCTAATTATAAATTCCCTGTCATTAATAATATTTTAGACAAATTGTGAAGCGTGCAGAGGCAGGGCGCAATTGATGGATGGCCGCCTGCCTTCTCCCGGCTTCTTTATTTGTTTTAAGCAGCAGCGAGAACACACATCTATCTAGTGGATAATTAAAATTGCATTAGCCCTGGGCTCCAAGCGCTCCATTTGGCCTCTAATTGCCATTCTGCAATGAGGCATACTACCTGCTGCATGATGTCGACGAACTGAACCCCTATAGTCAGCCAGGCGAGAGAGAGTTCGGAGCTCTGGAACGGAGATCTGAAGTGCTCATTAGGCTAGGAAAACTAAAGTGCAGGACAGGGCCGGCGCACTCGAAGGCGACTTGTCTCTAGACGTTAAATTACTTTTTTTTGCCACAGAATGTGATCCCTAAAGGTGGGTGACACAATGCCCTGCAGACCTCTCTTTTTCTCCCCCTATTTATCTGCTTTCTTCTGTCAGCAGCTGCCTCAGGTCCCAAAATCTAGATCAGTGGCATTGTCTCTGGTTGTTTAACGATCGCCGACGTTCTGCTGGGAAAGTTATTGAGAGGGAATTCCTGGCCGAGATTAGCGTCATATTACAAACAGCAAGTGGTCTTTGTTTTTCCCTCTACAAAACCTAATCCTGTCGGTAGCTAACTCAAAAATGTTTTTATGACTTTGACGGGAAAATGAGAAAATGAAAGTGTCTGGGTGATCTATAGAAAGATATATATTCCAATTCAGAGATTAACTAGTTCGAACTTCAGGGTGATAAAGTGAAATGGGAAAACGGAGAAAAAGACTGTGTTAAATGGCATAAAAACACTCAAATTCTGTTGATGGTTTTATGCGTGTTTCGTGCTTCTATTTTTTATGGGGGTGACATAAGCCGTTTAAAAATTATTATTATACGGGAGCTGTGCGGCGGAAATGTTTAATTTAATATTTTGAAAAGGGGGAACCGACTCGACACGCGGACTGCATTCAACCGAATTGTATCTAACGCACCTAGGCCGCACTTTCAGGGCAATCCAAACACAGAAACGCTGTCCATTTGGTGTCAAGTTCGTTTCAATAATAAAGACGCCGCCGTTGCCGCTGGCTCTGAATGAGCCGCAACATAAACAAATTGTTTGCTAAACAAAGAGGTAAACGCACCCACTTCAGGCCCACACTCAACACAATCAGATTTCCACAAAAAAAAAAAAAAGATCACCACCGTTCTACGCTTTCGGGATGCATATGTATCTTTGTATCTTTGCATCTCTGTATCTTTGTATCTCTTTTAGATGCTGCTAGAAATGCCGACTGCCGCTTTCTTTTCAACTTACCAAATGTTTGCTCTTCGCAAGTTATCTTGTTCTTATTTCCCCTTGTTAACTGAAGACACACATTTGCCGACGAAGAAGTCTTTACTCAAATCTGAACCCAAAGACGGGGCCGGCGTCTAATTAAAAGCGTCTGACTTGTACTTGGCGGCATTAATTAGACATGACGGAAGTCAAATTAAAGGCAATTAGTGCCCAGAGAGAGATAGAGAACTATAAAACACAACTCCAGCAATCAGACAGATTAAGGATGAGACTGAACTGAAGGAAAACTTTGAACCGATTAAATTGATGGGATCAGAGAAGGACAGTGACCGTTAAAAATTCGAGTTATTGATGTGGGTTTTCTTTTTTTTTTTGGCAATTTTCATGGCTGACAAGTAAAGTCTCATACCAGGAATTTTCTTCCCAGGTTGCCCGCATCTCAGAGAAGTTGCACAGGTAGAGGACTTTGATATTAACCTTTCTTTCTCCTCTCTGTGTGCTCTCTGACAGGTCATATGAGTCATGAGCTGTGGCTGCTGGCAATTAAATGTTCATTACTTATTGTCCCTGGCAAAAAATAAAAGAAAATCACAACGAAAAATCAACAACATTTATCACCACAGGCATCACAGAGGCATCTCCTTCACGTAGTATCTTTCGATTTTTCCATCTGTATCTGTATCTATTTTCTGGGCCTGTTTATTGTTGGCTGGAAGGTAAACAACAACAATTGCTTCATGCCCGAAATGCACTGCATAAATATTATTCTTTCTACTTAGTTTTTGGTCAAATTGAATAGAAGAATTCTCCTCTAAAGCCCCCCGAAAAGCAAACACGCATCGCGCAATCACGCTCGATAAATTATTGAAGTAGCTGGGAAATGGGAATGGGAATGGGAAGGGGAAGTAGTTCCCCAACAACGCCACCCGCCCGATATGCATTTCAGTATCTTTTATGGGTTTAATGACTCCACCTTCTCCCGAAGCCTCAAGGAGAAAGGTGAAAGAGGCAGCCGCAGCTCGTTCGCATTCAATTAACGTCAAACTGCGGTTCAGTCCCGGGTCTGAGTCGGCCAGGAATTTGTTTGGTTAAGTGCCTTCGAGACTCTCGTCACGGTATCGTCGTCTTCTTGGGTCTCTATCCCCCCCCAAAAAAATCACTTTATCAGCGTTTGTCTAGCGTCGAAAGTAATTTACACCCAAAATTAGTTGACGGCAGACGGAGGAGTCAAAGTCGAAGACCATCAGATGCATCCACAGATAGATTTAACAGAAACTAATCTTCGACCCACTAAAAAAAAGAATTTTAAATGCGTTCTTTTTGATGTGGTGAAAGATTTAACTAATTGGAATTTATTTGAAAAACAAAAACGATATTTTGTCTTGCATTTTAATTTATTCAAAGAACTTTTCGGGGTTTCGTTTTTAGGTTGTTGACAAATCGATTGAAAAAAATCCCATTTATAATCATGGGAACTAGACATGTGCACACGGCACGAGTTTTGAGATTAGGATACTGCCAGCAGGTAGGCTTATTGGGTAATAAACCTCATATCTTTGAATATAGAGTATATTTGAGTATATTTTTTTGAGCTTTAATCTAAATATTGATTAAACAAAGGCTTCATATAAGAGTGTTGTGATTTTTGCCTGTGATATTTATAAATCAAAACCCAGTATGCTTTATTAGCCTCCTACAAAGCTTATCTTATTTATATTATTTATGAAGTTAATAATAAAACCCTCCCGAATGACTCATTTGGGTATTTGGGTATATTTACTGTCTGGATCTTCCAGGCGCCCCCCTGGTGAGTCAACAAAAATGCGAATCTTGTGGCTTTACCTGGTCTTAAGTCATGTGTCATGCTTTTATGCTGCCAGGAAGTATCCCAGTATCTGTGCTAAATCCATATGTATATGGCATATACATAACATATATACCTATATATCCCGTTGGGTAAACTGTTTGTGATCTACACCAAACAATGAAGACGTAAATTCAGCACAAGGCAGGCGACCCAAACTACTTAAGGTAGCACTGCTCATATCAGTTGGACAAATATGGCGAGCGTTTCCAGTTTGCTTTTCCAGTTGTAGTGCCAATTGCAAAAATCCACAAAAAATGCCAAGGCGGAGTGTTGGGGCTTTATGAGTCAGCCGGTAAAGTAGCTAATCAGCAATAAACAATTGAATTTGTACGAGAAATTCTTCCATAAAACCGGTTACGACTACAATACAAGCCATTGATCATTGTAGGGGTTGGAAAAATCAAGATAAAAGGTTAAAAAATCAAGAATATCTTATCGAAAATTGGGATAGTAACTCTAAGGGTTTATGTACTCAAGAGAGACTTGAAAGTTGAGACTTTCGAAGAATACTTTTTAGGGATCGCAATCAATTACATATCCAAGAACTCCCAAAAGGAAATTGAAGACAATTCCTTTAAGTGACTCAATTTCAAGAATCTTTATATGTTTACCTTATTAAACATCTCCTTAAAAATAGCATATTGTTATAAGCTTATGAAATAATGCCATATTTATTATTGTTTATGATTATTACCCCATTTTGAGAGTAAAATTATCTTGACTTTTGAATGTTGTTCCCCGTTTGAGATAGGTGTTTTTCCACCGAAAAGCGGTACAGGTATACATGAACATTTTGCCATTGCTTTCTCAACATTTTTCAGTGGGACTTCCAAAGCAAAATGCTGATAAAGTTCAAAGAGGAAGAAGACGAGAAACTGCTGATTGAGAATTGTGTAACTCCCACGAAGGAACTGCAACTCAGTAAGAAAGTTACTGGCAGGTTGTCTACCTTTACCTGACACAATTTAACTGTCACCGCTTTTGATATTTTTTACTGTTTGCTAAGCAAATAAAAATAAAGGCAAGGCAAAGAGTCACAAAAACGAAACAACACCCATACACTGGGGGAAATATCTGTGTACTTTTTATTGCAAAATAAGGAAATAAGAAAAGAAGGAAATTATCAGAAAGTTCTGCAATAACTCACTTACCTCACGAGGGTAAAAGAAAATTTTATATTTATTTTTCTTTGTTTTCTATAGCGAAAATCGGTTTAGTTTAAAGGTTTTCTAATTTTTTTAAACAAAACTCTTAAATTGTAATTTCTAGATATTAAAATAATACAACTTTCTAAGATTTTAGTAAAAATAACACGGCTTTCTAAGATTCTACTAAAAAATCAACAAATCAAAAAGATTTTTAGGAATTTCTTTTTCATAAATACTAAAAACTAAAATTTCTTGATTAAAAAATACTTCAAAAATATTTTTTCTTAGTAAAATTTTTAAGGTTAACCTTTAATTTTATTTCCTAAGACATAACTTTCGTGTTTCTCAGTGCATCTATTACAGTTTTATTGTTTTAAACTTTATTTATGACAAAATGCCCTGCCATAAATGTATATTTATTCCTCAGCCATGAAATAGAAAAGTTCACATTCAACTTGAGTCAGCAAATGGATTTAGGATAAAGGCTGTTTTTAGGCATTAATCTTGAAATTGTGCAAATCCCAAACAAAAAAAGATTCTTCTAAAAGAGTCTTCCAGAGCGAAAAGAGAAAACGGAGAGCGATAGAGCAACTGAGCAACAGAGCGAGCTTTGCTACCCCAGAGCTTTGTGGAAATTACATAAAAACACCACGAGAGCGAGCGGGACGGAAGAGACACACACAAAAGAAATAATAAACATTGCGACAGACAATAAACACGCGGCGTGTAAGGTGTAAATAACTTGAATGCAATTGAAATTTCGCACTGAGCTTCGAGGTGAACAGGTGTAAAATGGCAACCTTCACTTACCGCAAAGTAATATTAATATATCCAGGCCAACACGGCACAGAATTCTCTTGTTTGTGTCCATAATTGTAGGTGGTTGTTGCTGCTGCTGCTCCTGCTGCTGTTGCTGCTGCTGTGCTGAGCTGATTCCGCCTTGCAAACGCACTCCCACTGTGTCGCCGTAATTATTGTTATTATTGGTATTAATAGCCACCGTTACCGTCGTCTGGGCCACGTTGTCGCTCGCTTGAGTTTCGGGCCGCCGCAGCGGTGTTGTTTCGCTGGCCGAAGATTCGTTACTCATTTTATATTGCGCTTCGATTCTCTTATTTGTGGGTGCCAAAGCTTTTCGCCGCAAGCTTTTCGGCTCTTACACTGTCTCTTTCTACGAAGCTTGGCAGTGAACTTGAGCTCAAGTGCGAGCAGGACAGCTGTACGGCTGAGGTGCAAATCTGGTTTCTACGTATACGTCCCTCTACGTCTCTCTGTGCTTACGCTGTTTTGTCTTCTTTGCTGCCGAATGGAGGAGAAACATCAAAGGAGATAAATTAATAAAAGCTATTTGTTGAATGATTCTCGGGATGAGTAATAAGTTGAGGATTCCCTCGTGATAAGACAGCTGTGTGATGAATTCTCTTTCTTTTTCCCATTTTTTTAGTGACGTAAATGAGTTTGAAGAAGAAGAATCTCGCGATTTATTGGCTGTCAAATGGAATTAAAACGATGGTTAAGTGGTGTCGCTTTCAGTGGGCAATAAACTTTCCAGTTTTTGAATTTTTATTTGAGCTTGTTGACATTTAAACTTATTCTTCAATCAAAGTTGTCTATATAAAAGAAAAACAATGTTAAGAGTTAAATGTTTTTGAGCCGGTTTCTCAGTCTTAAAAGCAAATTGGTTTTCTACGGTTTCGTAATTTAATTTTAAGCAATGTGTTGCAACTTTTCTTCTTCACTTTACATTTTTATCTATAATTTTGTCGAGCCGAAAAAGACTTGACAGGGAGCCCGCCGAGTCCCTGTTAAAGTAAGCTCCCAGAAAACAAAATTTTCACGATAGTTTTAAGACAGTTTAAAGAATTAAAAAAATATATATTAAAACAATTTTTGTTCTTTTAATTTTTTAATTATAGTTTTTAACAACTAATAAATTATTTAATTAAATTAAACAGCCTTTGTGTAAAATGATTTGTATCAGTGTAAACAAGGTAATAAAAGTCTCTGCCTGGAACTGAAATCCCCACAATAATTTTTGAATATTTGAAATTGCATGTTTTTTTACAGCATTTATCAGTATAATATAAATATTTATGTCTCTATTTTCATAAAAAAAGTTATAAAGCTTTAAAACCCATTTCCTGTTTTAAAAGAATTAAAAAAAGACGACTTCCTGTTATTTTTAGCAATTATGGGATTTACGCGAATTACAAAAAATATATCTTGTGTAACTTACATACAAATCGGATTAATTTTTTCAATATCTGACTTAAAGAAATCAATATAACCCAAGTTTAACATTTTTTCTATACCATAACAGTACCACCTTCTTGCGAATTTCTATAATTTAGTATAATCAACTCGGCCATCAAGGGGGCGTTATAATGACCAAGTAGGGGCCCAGGTTTCGGCCTCCTTGAGACTGCTCCCAACCCGAACAAGGCTTTAATTTGACAAAACCACAACTGGCAAACGTCAGTCGGCATTTAAGTTGGAATTTTTGCCAAGAAGCAAAGAACTCCCAGAACCGTAAAGAAAAGCCACTGAAAAGGAGGCTCACTCACGATTATGGCCAGGCCAAGGCAACCGGGCCAATGCATTCGATCAGGCAACAAGGTCTATTTATAGATAGCAGACGATCCTCGACTCCCCTGATTGCTATTTTATGCCCGAGACTCTGGTCTCCAGAGATTCCTAGAGACAACTCTCCTGATGAATGTTCTTGACTTCTCCATTTCTTTTTTTTAACGAATGACAACGACACAGCAGGCAGTCTTAATTAAAGAACTGAATAAATTGAATAAACTGAATAAAAGAGCGATATTATCGGATTGTGAGTGAAGAGAGCGTGCTTCCACGCACTTGAGATTGTTTGGCTTGGGATTATTTTTTAATTGTCAGCTCCCGGAAGTAAAAAACGTATTAATCAGGCTAAAAATAGCCAGCAATGTGGCAGGGGGCATGTTGACCCATTAATGAGCAATTAATCTTGCTTTCACTACATATCTGCAAATATTAGCATTATCTTATCGCAATGCACGATAAAAAAATATCTAGGTAGGTTAAGTTGAGGAGTGCTTTATGACTGTAACATAAAAAAGATACAAAATTTATTGACTAATTTCAGTTGATTTCCAAATAGTTTAGTCATAACTTAAGTTACAAAATAAGTAAGCAAGGTGTGATTTAATTAAATGAATCATTCCATAAATTGTCTTGGGTAAACATTTCCTTTTTGTTGGATTAAATTCTCCAAACTAGAACAATCTATTTTGGCTTGTAGCCCTTGGCAACAACAGAAAGTAGAACAGCTCCTAGTTTAAACAATAACAATTTTGTTTTGTATATTTTTGGTTCACTTCAAAATAATTTATGATAAATAGTTGGCAAATTTTGGAATATTTCATCGACTGGATACACAAAAGAGAATGACTGAGCTGTTTTTCAGAAATTATAACCGGATGGGTTTGTTTTTTAACACCTCTTCCCTTTATTCCTTATTTTTATGCTAATTTCAGCTTAGTGGTAAATAAGTTTTTTAATAATTTATCTCAATCTTTAAAGCATCGTTTAGTTCAACACCACAAAGCAATTAATTTAACATGTTTATGGTGTCAAAGGATGTGTCATTTAAGTCCGGCATTACAAGTGCTTAAAGTATTTTATATAAACTCTTGATTTTCAGATACAGCTGAAGGCCTGCCCCTTCGGAAATCCTCCTTCTCATCATTTTAATTTCAGACTCGAACGATTAACTTTCGTCGGGCAACGACCACAAGCTGAGCAGCAGCCTCCTCCATGTCGCCCCTCCAATCGAGTGTCATTTTTTTGAATATATATCCCCAGAGACGCATGCCGCAAATTAAGGTTATTCGAGATGGAAAAATAATTAAAAACCGAACAATATACAAATATATATATGCATGCATATCGGTTAATGAAATGGTTCACAATTTACATAAACAACCGTGGCGCCGGGTCGCATCATTAAAAATCCAACAAGTGCAAGCCGAGAATTTTTGGGCCTCTCTGCTGTACATATGGAAATTTCAGAAGTTCAAAAACACGCTAACTTTTTTAGACTTTTAAAGGAATCAGGCAGGTAGGTAAGCAAGTATTATAACCAACTTGCAGACAACTTGTCGGCGAAAAGGAAGGTAATTGGACACCTGAAACGTTGCGCTCGTGGTCTCAAGTTCAACCAACCCATCATCGTCGTGTCGTGGGGAGGTGTATGTAAAACGCTTGTTTATTTGCTTTGTTAACGATTATTATTGGTGGCAAATTCTCATTGCCCGCCTGAAGTCAGCAGTCAGCAGAAGTTGGCCAACAATTTACACAAGCTTGACAACGAAATTCAATATGAATTGTGAAGAAAAATTGTTGGAAAATCGGAAAGTAAGGCATGGGGAGTTTTGGGGTGTGAAGCAAGGGCTTATATAATTTCAGAGTATTGAGGTTGATAAATTTATAATTTAGTGTTAAAGTGAGAGAATTTTACATCTAAAATATAATTGAAATAAACCACAAAAATATAGTTAAAGAGCAGATATATTATCAGTATAGAATAGAGTAATAAAACAATGTATTTTGATTTATAGCATAATTAAAAATCACACAAAAATCTTTTTAAAAACTGCAACTTGTTCGGATATAAAGCTGTCTTTAGGTATAATCAATGTCTGACATCAGTATCCTTTTAATTATATATTCAAACAATCTTAAACTCCCAATTTTGAATATAAATATTTCATTCCTAGCTAACTTTTACTAGAACAACTTTAACTACATTTTATTTAAAGTTCCAGAACCCTCGTGCAGCGCATAAATTTAATAATTTACAAAATATTTTTAGACTTTTACAAAAAAGCCAGCCAGAAATCTTAGAATAATAGTTGCCTCTTGATTGATGGACCTAAATGTGGCAGAAACAACGCCAAGTATTTAATATTGGAAAATGTTTATGACCCGGGCCGTAATTTGGCCTGTAACTTGGCCAAATGCCAGATTTGTTTTAGGCAAATCCCAGATCCAAGTGGCAGAAAACTCTCACCGATAAAGGCCATATCGCGGGGCATCATATATTGGTAATAAAGCTCGAGCACCATGAAAAGCCAAATGTGGCGTTTCAGATATTTCTCTGGACTTTTGCGTTTCAATAATTGATAAGCTGTCGGTAGGTATCGATGAGGGGTTTCTTCCACACAACACAATGGCCTGATTTTACCAACAAAGTAGATAGCAATTAATTTCCGCAACAACGGAAATAAAAACCTTGACCATGAAAGAGTACTAGCTATTTGTTAGAGGGAAAATCGATTTTAAACCAAACAAAAAACACGCCCACGTAATTTCCCTTTTCCACCTGCATAATTTATGAGATACATTTGCCCAGTTTTTGCGCCTCTATTTTTGCACTTTTGTTTATGTGACCATCAAGAGGCCACTTTTGTGTTTGCCGGCCAAGCAAATCGATAAAACCCAGCACAAATAAACACATTTTCAATGTTTAAATTAATTCATTTACCTTTGGCCAGGTATCTTGCGAAAGTATCGTTTGTGTTTAGGCAGCAGCAGCCCTTGTTTGCTCCGTCATCGTTAGCTTTGTTTTTATTTCAC
Source organism: Drosophila tsacasi (assembly GCA_018904565.1). Lineage (NCBI taxonomy): Eukaryota > Metazoa > Arthropoda > Insecta > Diptera > Drosophilidae > Drosophila > Drosophila tsacasi. The sequence goes on along the minus strand of JAEIHY010009379.1, from coordinate 40,031 downwards.
GCACAAAGTATGGCTCCTTCCTTGGATTCAGATAGAGCTATATTATACGCCGATTACGAGATCCGCACTCTGATTCCACTGAACGGACGAGCGGCGTGGAATCGACCCGAACGCGACCGTTGAACGAAAATAACTGAGAGATACTGAGATACTATACTGCCGCGTGCGACCGAAACGATTTGAGGGAAGAATTTACGCTCTCTGTGTTATCTATCGACGCGTAGGGTATGCGGTGGGACTGGAACACAGCAAGGACCGGTCAAGGCTAAAGGGATAGTGGAAAAGCTTGGTGGGTAGTGTCTGCGGACAGTAAGGACGAAATTGGGGGAAACTGAGTTCAGTACTTATTTGAATTGGTGTAGTGAGTTATGTTTTTGATGTATGATTTTTAGGGGAAAATTATTAGCTATAAAAAGAACTTGAATTTTTAAATTATGGTTAAGTTATTTAAAGATGATTGGAACTTTAAGGATATTTAGGGAGTAAGAAAAATTCCTCTAAGCATTTAATATTATATAGATTTACTTTTTATAATTTCTTATTTATTTTTGAATTATAAATAGAAACAAAATAATAATACAGAAAGCTAATTGACCTTTTCCTTTCTCATTTTTATATGTTAAACATTTTTGAATAAACTTAAATAAAATTACGTATGTAAACAATTCATTTTAACTCAGTAAATTACAATTTAGTTTTCTGTACTAACAAAAACTTTGTAAAATAAATACCATAACTTATTGTAAGCTGATCAAGGCTCGTTTCATTCCACTCGTTTCCTTCTAGGCTGAGAGAAAGAGAGAGTGTGAGAAAAAGAAAACAAAAAAGAAAGCATTAGTTACAAGGTTCGACAAAGAGATACCCTGTAATCGATGCACATAATAAGGGAATTGCTATTTTATTTCGTTTTAAATAAATTTCAAGTTTTAATTCATTTTGCATAGCCCATTTCAGAGCTCAAGATACATATTAATTAATATAGAAAGTTCATTAATTACGAACCTTTTTTGCTTATAAGCATTTGCTATTGGAATAAATCTGAGGTCAGCTAGGCCTTAGGCTAATTTCTCTGCCTCTTAATTTTATCTATAAATAATTTATTCAACTACAATTTTATTTAAATTAAAAATATTTATCATTTATTTATATTTCATTTTACACTCTACACTTAACGATGGATTCGATTCGAGGCCTAAAGGCCATAGTTGCTCTGGCTTTAAAAATTGTAACAAATAAATTGTATTTGTTTTTACAATAAAAAATAAAACAAATAATAAATGATAAGATTCGATCCTGCTGACACAAGTGTAATATACCCCTTGTTACCTACCAGTAATGGGTACCCCTGTTTATCTTTCTCTCGCTCTCTCTCCTCTCCGAGCAGCTGTTTACGTTTCGTTGCCGTTTGTGGCCGCCTGCTGGATATATTTTGAGCATGCTCAATTTCTCGGGTGCCGTCGAACGGTACGGATCAAAATCTTTATCGTTATCGTCGTCGGGTGGGCTTTCGTTCCGCGTTCCTCGGGCCTCGCCAGCTACCGTCTTCGCAGAGTCGCTGCTGCGCATGCGAAACAAATAGAAAAGCGGAAAAGAGTGCGAAAAGAAGTGGAGCAAGAACGATAGCTCACAGCTCGCAGCACACGAAAACAAACAAATATAAAGTGCAGGCCAAATAATTGCAGAGATTTCTACCTTTTACCTTCTCGCTGGTATTTTATTTACCTTTGTGCGCTGCCAGCAGTATTTTTATTTGACCAAATTTTAGCCGATCGCGATCGCTCATTGCTTATCGCTTGCGCAACAGCGTTTAGCGGCCTGTTTACCTGGGCTTACCTTGCCCAATTTCCCGCCGTACCACCGCCCACAAAACGCCGACGCCGTGTAATTTACAGCAACATTATCGAGAGAGTGGCCATATCACAGTGCTTCCAAGAAGGGAGCGTCCATTAGCACATTCTTTAGAAATTAAAGGAAAAAAGGAAAATAAAATAAAACACTCACCGCGAGGATTATTCAAATATTTGTGTGTGCGATAAGAAAATGACCACCCGCGCGGTCTCCAGGTGCAATGTAAAATAGAAGTGCCACCATTTGCGGCCGCCTTTGGGCTTGATCCGATAAAAAACGGAAAGTAAAAGCAGAACCCAGGATTATTCAATTCCCTTTCAATTCCACCATGAGCAGCCTTCGACCAGGCAGTGTTTGTGACACCACGCCGCTCCAGAGATTCGAGAGCCAGAGCAGCAGCAGCGAGGAGCCTTCTTCCCCGACGGCTGCCAGCATTATAGCCGCCGCTTCCTCGGCCAACGCTCCCAATCACAACAACAATAATGTCAAACTGGACCTGCAGCTGCCGACTTTTGTCGGAAGCTCAATGGGTAACCATGGAGGAGGAGGAGGATCTATGGGCGCCGCCAATGGCAAGTTGCCGCTAAGAGGGCCACGCCAAATCTTTGGCAGGATTCTCATGGATTTGTGTCTGCTCAGTTGCGGTGAGTAATTATGGGGTTTATGGGAGATAAGGTAGAGATTGCTAGCTTCGAGAATTAGAAGTTGTATCATAGGAAAATATCTACTTTTATTAAATCGAATTTTTAATGGGTCAATTATGACACCTTGGAGGATGTGTAGCTTTGGTTGTTATAATATAAAAATCTCTGAATTTCTATCGAAAGTCTTAACGGCATTGTTATTTTTACTATAAGTTAATAGATTAAAGATATGTATGTGCAATATTTATATGATTATTTCTCTCCTTAAATTCTATTATCCAGGGTTTAAGAATGCAACATTCAAAAATGTCTAGATTTTTATGGAAGAGGATAAAATTCTAAAATTTTTTAATAGTTAATTTGCCGAAAAATTGTCTTAGAAATTATGGATAAATATTTAATTTTTTATACTGCTTTCTGGGTATTAAAATATCAGTCAGAAGCACAGAACACAATGAAAGAGTCATTTCCGACCCTATAAAGGATATATATTCTTGATCAGCATTAACAGCCGAGTCGATCTAGCATTATTAGGCAACAAACAAAATCGTGTCAAAATTTCAAAATTTTACATAATTAAAATTGTCAAAAATTCAAGAAAAAAATTTTAATTTTTAAAATTTTAAATTTAAAATGCAGATTTATTAATCTATTAAAAATCAGCACAGAAAAGCTTTCCGACTTGAAAATAATGCATTTTTGGCTTAGTTATGATCGATTTTCATGATCTGAGTGCAAGCTGCAAGGGTTTCCCGAAATTAGCTTTCTTTCTTGTTTTTCTTTTACACTCCTAAAAGCAACCGAAAAAGTCGTATAATTGTTAATGTTATTCAAATTTAAAAAAAGTACATTTTGCGTTTGTGGTCCTTTTTATATAGTTTTCTACCAAAGGGAAAAGTATAAAATAGGTTTTAATAATAATTTTCGATAGTTTTACTATATTATGGCTTTTTTAAATTATGTACAAAGCTTATATACATAATATTTTATGGAACTAAACTTAACATAATGTTCACCTTAAACTTTGGACTTAAAAATAAATAAATCAATATACTATAAAAGACACAACTGTTACCTAGGTTATTTTTGCGAATATTTCCCCGAATTAATGTTTGGGTTTTACAGACACTTACACTTCTTTTTTGATTGTTGTTGTCAAATTTTGTGGGGTAAAATTCAAAATAGTCATTTTGTGGTCAAGGAAACTCTTTCAAATGTTAGCAAAAAAATAAAGCAAAAAAATGTATTGACTTTAGGGGCGAAAGGTAAATATAAAGCTATGCCAACGGATGTTTACCTGGAAACCCTTGATGACTATTATCTATAAATAAGCAAGCACAGGAAGTGAGCTAAAATAAATAGTTAGGTAACAAAAATTAAAGAGGCTTAATTGTGGGGAGCCGAATTTAAAATTTAAATTTAATTAGGCAAAAATTTGGGAATTGGGAAAGGTTTTCTTGATCCATAACATTTAAGCAATGTAAATGTTTTTTTTTAGTTCTAAAAAAGTTGTAATAATTTCCCCTTTGCAATTACACAGCTTTCACATAAACAACTTCCATATGTTTATATTTCAAGTCAAATAGTTGAAAACTTCTTGTTCCCATTTAAAAAGTCAAAAGAAAATCTGTAATAGAAAATGTTCCCATTTCCCAAGCACTCAACCATGAAGATTTGTGCCTCTAATCAAAATCCAAAATAAATCATTGTTTATGGAGGCGCAGTTCTTTGAGTCGGACTCTAAGCTTTTGAATTATTATTTGGAAGTATTATCAAAAAATATTCCCCCATCGACCTTTCACACGTTTTACGATCTGTTATCATGTGGCCAGCAATTGAACTCTTGCACTAGCGCGGACTATGTACTCATGAGCTCATTCCAGCAGAGATCAGAGGGGTTCCGCTAACCATATAGTTACTATATAGTACCATACATACATTCCCTTGTTCATCCGTAGGTGTAGCGCCTTGTTTTCAAATAAAAACATTTCCAAAATGCCACTAAAATGTTTCCAGCAGTGTTTATGTACTTGGTTCCTTTGTGGGATATATAAACATATATTTATTTATTCGCGCATCGAGTTGGCTCTGATTTATTTTATTCAATTTGTGTGGCTTTTCTGCCTGCGAGGGGAGCGCGTTTTTCATTTGATTATGTGTGGACTCATTTCCACACCATCATCGTGATGGTATCGTGGTGTTTATACAAGTCCAATTAAGGCTGGATCAGCAGACCTTGCCTATATAGCACTCTAAACTATATATGAATTGGACACCAACAGAAAGCTGGCTTCTGGGCCACACAAAGAGTTTAGAACTGGGACACTTGCAAGATGCAAAATTCTATTTATTTGTTTACATTTTCCCTTCTTTTCCAGTGGGTCTACCTATGCTGGGCTTTTCTCTCTATGGCGAGCCCGTTAAATTGGGTTTCTTTTGCAATGATTCCTCGTTGAGGCATCCTTACAAGGACTCCACCATGCGCAGCTGGATGCTTTACTTGATTTGCGGCGCCTTGCCTGCGAGTATGGTGAGTTTTATTATTATTTATCATGATTTTATTATTATATTTAATAATATTATAAATTCTGTGTTGCATTTTTAATTATTATGATTTTCTTATTAATTTTTATTACATTAATATAAATTCCATTTTAATTTCTTTATATTAGATGCTGCTGGTGGAGTTTTTTAGGGCCCAGGACAGCCGCTTGCAAGGTCCTTTCCATAAGCACAGGCTGGGCAGTGGCTATCATCTTTGCCATTTGGAGTTGCCCTTTTGGCTGCTGGAATGCTATCGCAAAATAGGCATCTTTGTCTTTGGCCTAGGAGTCGAGCAGCTCACCACAAATATAGCAAAGTATGCCATAGGAAGGTTAAGACCTCATTTTTATACGGTGAGTTGGTAGAAATAGAATTAAACTTGAACAAGGAAAGCCAGAAAATAAAGATAGATCGATAATGCATAGATATTTTATACTAAATTCGATATATTAAGCGATATTCTCTTCGATATATGTGAACTTTATAAACAGAAAATGATACAAATGAATTCAATGATTTCTTTTTGATATTTTTCCATAATTTATATATTTTAATATTTTAAAATTCGATATATCAAAGTTTACAATATTTTGTATATAATATTAAACGCGATATTTTTGTTTACTTAACTTATAGGACTTTTCCTATCGATATAAAACTCTACTTTGAACTCTAATCCATTTTTTTGTAAACAAAAAAAACTTCCTCTAAAAGTAAGAAATCTTAAAAGTAATATTTTACTAAATTTTCCAATGTATTTATTTATTATTTATATATATAATTTTATCATTTAAATCTTTTTATATAGCTCTGTCAACCTGTTATGCTGGATGGCAGCACCTGCAATGATTCCATAAACGCTGGACGTTATATAGAGGACTTTACCTGTGCAGTGGATATAACTTCAAAGCGACTGAAGGATATGCGTCTCTCCTTTCCCAGTGGACATGCCAGCTTTGCCTGCTACTCCATGCTCTACATGGCTGTAAGTTGAGCTAACAAATTAGTACATATAATATTAAAGAACATTCTTAATGATTATATATCCCTCTCAGATCTACTTGCAACGTAGAATGCACTGGAGTCGCCTCCGTATGCTGCGTCACCTGCTGCAGTTCCTGCTGCTCATGTTCGCCTGGTATACGGCTCTCAGTCGAGTCTCGGACTACAAGCACCATTGGTCCGATGTCCTGGCAGGATCGGGCATAGGCCTTACCTATGCCATTATTGTGGTGGGTTGAGATGTGCAACCTCTTCTATAGAGAAGTTATTTTAATGTAATTTATTTTCCTTGCAGACCTCTACGATGTGGTAGACAGCCCTTAATTTCTTAAGGGGGTTGCAAACCCCTTGAAACCCCCACCGCTACTGCTACTGCTCCTGCTTTAAGATGTCTTCTAACTTGTCTGCTTGAATTTCAGTTTTATTCTAGTTTTAAGTTTGACCATGTCTGCAAATAAGTAACTATTTATCTTATGTGTGAAAGATTTTACTTAATAAAATTTCAGTTTAATGTGTTTTAAGTTTACACTTTTTTATTGTATAAAAAGATCAGACATTCCAAGCCACACAATCTCCACGGAGATAACCTGCATAGGACACTCCCCGCTGAATCAAGTTTTTCCATATGTTGAAATCGGCGATTAATGGTTTGCTTTAACCGATCGTAACCACACAAATCTATTGATATGATCGGTGTATGTAAAAAATGACGAAATTATGTGTGTTGTGCACACGACAAGCCATTTAAATCAAATTACACAAGGAAATGTCCTTGACAGCAGAGATTAATAACCCCAGCAAAACTATTGCCAAATGGGTTTGGTCGAGAGATCAGCAACCAGCTGGTTGTGTGGAAGTTGAGGGGAAGAAAACTTGGCCTGAAACCAGTCTAGTGAGAGATCTCTGATCTATGGCTAATTAGCAATTGGCGCAGAAGTCGGAGACCAGACCAATTTGTGATTTTTAATTAGTCAGCGGCACCTCCTCCTGCTCGGTGGGTCTCGTCTCTCTTCACTTGAATCCCGGATCAATTTGCATTTGATTTGCATATTAAACGAATTTATTGCCCTGGCCACTCAGCGAGATATGAACAGGATTCATATATAGTATGTGGCATGAACAGGAGCTAGAGATGGGCAGGTATCAAGGAAAGAAGTTTGATATAATTGTAATAATTGTTGCACTGAATATCGTATAGTAAATATCGTTTATTCTGATTTATCGGGCTTTGAAATATCGAAAATATATCGAATTTAACAATAATTTATCGTTACTATCGAAACATATACTAAACATTTTTATTTATTTGTGAATTCTGCCAGATTTTTATTGTCGAAATTTTAAATATAGACAAAAACATTGCATTAAAGCTTAAAATATTTATATTATCGAACAATTTGTATTAATTCTTCTAATTTACCGAATATTTTATTTATATATATGAAACAGAACAGAGAATTAATAAATATTAATATTTATCGACTTATATATCGACTTTTGGGTCAATATATCGAAATTACCTGTCATCCCTAACAGGAGCCAACGGATGATGATGATGCATCACTCAATCAGACCGGGGAGACAGCCAAGAGTGCCACTCACTCACTTTGTCAGAGTATCCCAGGAGAAGTTATTACTGTACAGTGAAGCCCATTCCGGCTATCAGCACTCAGGCCACGGGAAGAGATTGATGCGGCCGTAAAACCTGGAAAAGCAAACAAGACATCGTCGTTGTCATTCGCTGGAGTGGATATTTTGTTCCGAATTTCAATGCAAGCTTGTTTTGTTTTCTGTGTTTTGTTTCTTTAACAATTAACACAATTTTTTATTTCGCTTTTATCAGATAATTGCATTTCTCCCCAAATATTTTCCCCAATTTTCAATTGCCCGCATCTGCTGTCAATTTGGTTTAATCGTAAAGTGGGGAGAGATTCGGGTTCTACGCGTGTCTGTCAATGTCTTCAAGTTTATGGCATGTCGAAATCCCCAATAGGAAAAGATACAAAGAAAGCAGGAAAGTTTTCCAAAGCAGATGCTCTCAGAAACTGGGAAAACCAGGCAGGGGAAGGGAGTCCCTCACACTCTTTTTGACAATTGCCAGCGGGTTGGCAATTTTCAACCATAATAAAAATTGCCCAGCAAATTTTCAGGCGCGAAATTCATTTTGAGCCATGAAAATTGGCAGAACAAAAAGGTAAAACTGAGCGGGGGGAGAAAGAGGGGTTGAATATGGATAAAGCATAATGTCATGATACCCTTAAATGATAGGAAAAAGGGATATACCTGAATTTGGGCTGGTTTGTTGACAGCTCAAAATTAATAGTCATTATTACGAGCCTCCTAAAATCTATATCAATTTTTCTTATCAGTTTTGATATGCGTGATATCTACTGAATTTATAACCAGGCCACACTTCTGCCGAAAACTGACTAATAAATATTTTATATGCATAATTGGTCAAACTCTTTGTGATTCATTCGATAAAGAAATTCGGGAAATCCAGTCTTACGAGTTTGATAGGGAAGTATATTGTTTTCCATGTCATAACTGTGACTAGTTTTTGTTTTAGTTTGCTTAGTAATTGATATTTACACTCCTGATAAGTAAGGGAAATTATAGAAATTATTATAGTGTAAGTAAAAGTATAAGTTCCTATCTCAGTCTTAGTTTTAAAAGCAATTCTAGCAACAAATAAAATTAAATAAATATATAAAGTACTCTTAACATATATTCTATGGGATTTCCTATTCATTAAAATATATTCTACAAATCTTATACGGCTATCCACTTCAATATTTATTGCCGCGTTTCTAGATTTCACTTGTAGCTATTCTGTAAGTTTATTTAATAATATAAACAACTGTTTAAGTAAATCAATGATAGTTCTAGTGAGACTAGATTTTATTTAAATCCTAAAATGAAGATTTAACTAATATAATTTTTAAATATTCTTTAGTTCATATTTATCTAACTATTTTCTTTTAAAATTTTTTATGAGTCTATCAAAGACCTATTTATTTATTTATACCATTATCCCTTGTACAGGGTAACAATAGCATCGATTCTCTGCCTGAACCCACTCCACCTTGTTCAGAATAGACTCCACTGCCGCTGCCTTGGTGCAACATTTTTTTGTTATGCTTCTCCGCCGGCGGGCAGGGCCACAATTTATACCTGGAAACCTAGGCGTTAAATTTGTCCGGCACGTACAGCACGATTGGTGCAAGAAGTACAAGAATTACAGCAACAGAAATTACAGAAAAAGGAATATAGAGGGGCGTTTTGGCAGGAGGTCCCGGCAATTGCAGGACGTGGGCCAGCGTGGGCATTTCAATCAGCGTAGTGACCGCAGCCTTTTGTCCCGATTTTCCAGAGAGAGAACATATGAAACATAGGGAACCTCGCCATAGGAGGGCACTGGACCGAGCCACCGAACATGTCCTGCACGCCCACATAAACAATTGTTTCCCTGGGACTTGTCTTGGGTTTTTCCCCCCTTCCTCCTCCTTTTAGACCACATTTTTTCTCCTCTCCCAGGGCCAGTAGGCGTTGGCAATTAGCTCTTGGCTTTAAACGCTTATTAATGGGCTCAAGTCGAGCTGAGGTGCCCAAAGGTAAATCTATAAATCTTGCAGATCTCGTGATAACTTGCGATGGAAGGCGTTGCCGTATAGGAATCAGATTTATGCGGATATTAGAAAATACTCGTTATCCGGGCAACGCCTTGCTATTACCTATTTTTCTCTAGTCCCTTGTTGCCGGCATTGTTCTTGAGCTACATTTCCATTTGAATGCATCTCTTCCCCCTCTTCGCTGCATATTTGGCAAATGTTGTCACGACTCTGGTAAGTGTCACATAAATAATACCGGCCACCCCTTTTCGGAGCTAATGACACGCCTGGAGGAGTCCCGGCAGGGAGGAGAAGGAGCAAATCCTGAGCCGACTTTGACACCTCTCTTTGAGGACTCGCCGCCGATGCTGCCATGCTTTCTGCTTCGCCTCGCCTTGGTTCTCAGGCTCGGCTGGAGACGTTGCAACTGCGTGATGCATGGGATCGTGTTATGCAACTGGACAGGCAGCGAACCAGGAATATGTACGGCTATTTAGCTATGCATTGAACTGTGCAGTGAGAGAACAGGTTTCAGAAATCAAAAACAATGCAGCTTGAAGAGTTCTCAAAACAAGAAAGATCACAACATTTCTTTCTTTCTCCTAAATTGATGAAATCATCTGAGGTCTAGACTGACGTTTGATGATTAATTGAACTTAATTCAACGCTGAATATTGTTATTGTGTTTTTTTTTTCTTTATTTATTTGAACAACAAATCCAATTAATTTATTCCAGGGACTTGATTTCAAGGAGAAGCTTACAAACAAGCAAAAAAAATGTTCAGAATATTGAGAAAAATAGAAGTTAAAGGAATATTGAAAGAAATAATAGGTTTAGAGTGATAATGAACCCCAAAAACTGAAGTTTTTCTTAGTAAAATAAAGAGCTACAAAATATTATAAGAACATGTTTGTTCCTACTATTAAAAGTGCTTATAATAAATGCAATAAAATCTACTTGAAAATGTATTTATACAAAAATTTCTATACATTTTATAGAGTAAATTATTTCAATGATAATACCATCTCAGAAAACTCTTTTAAGAATTTATTTTCCATGTAATAATTTCGACTTTAAAAGAATACATCAAAACCTAGTAAATATTTTCTTATCTAAGCTAATAATTCCACTTTAAAAAATTCTGTAAAATTTACTTTGCAGGTGAGTTTTTAACATTTCAAAGATTAAATAAAAAACCTAGTAAATATTTCGCTTTTTACCTTATTTACAAGACAATTTCCGGCAGTGCATCCACACTCTGCTTGCAAAGTACTTCACTGCCTTGTTGGGACAGTAAACAAGAGCTTGAAATTATTATAAACAAACACAACACTGTTCCGAGCAATGGATGAGCACAGATTACCTTGATGGGACCTAATCCCGCTGAAATTGCTTATCAGCTCTAAAAGAATCCTTTGCTAAATGACCCGTTGTTGGCCAATATCGCTAAGTAAGTACATTGGAAATGTTGGAAATTGCTCTGGCAATTTGCTAGCTGCAATCTCTGCTCTCCCCGCACTCCTTTTAATTGAATAAACACAGCGGTTAGTGTGTTTACATTTTGAGTGCATCAAGCGACGTGCCACAGTTGCAGCTGCTGCTGCTGCTGCCGGCGGAGACATGGTCACCGATCAACTCTAATTAGCGGCCAACCAGTTGAGGAGGCGAACGGCGGAAGCGGTCAATTATAAATGCTACACGGGGCAGGGTCCAAGTTCCAAGTCCTGTCCAAGTGTCAGAAATATTGTCAAAGTCGCTGCTCCAGCCACACTTTGCTGCTTAATCGTTCCAACAGGAGAACTTCTGTAAATTATACTCAAAGATATATATTTGTAATCCTTGGAAACGAAGCTTAAGATTGTGAAATCTGAATAAAATTAAACTATTTAATAGTGCGTGGGTCTATGTCCTTTAAGACATTTTAAAAGATGTCTAAAAGTATGCAATGACATTTTCTTAGGTTACAAATTAAATGCAAATTCTTTTATTATATTTACGTCCTTTCTTTAAATTGATTTTGTTTTAAAATATATTTTAAATGCATTAAAAAAGTATCTATTCTTATTAAATTTATATTTTTTCTTAAGATTTTTCATTTATAGACGTAAGACTGTGCCTTGGTTTGTCGCATATTTGCATATTTGGCCGCTGGCCAAGCTGGCTACAGCAGCCTCCTCCATGGGTGACGTTGATGGTGGGCATTATCACGGCTTTATGCCGCCGGTGCGTGATACGCTTTTCCTTATCGCTGCCATCGCCTGATTTATATCAGTCATAAATATATAATTGCAATATCGTATCCAAATATGAGGCGTGACAAGAGTGCGGCGGCTATCGATCGGTTGAGCATGATGATGAGTGTGAGTGGTGGCCTTAGCGCACTGCCCGGCCATATGGCTGCTTCTGCTGCTGACTGAGCACACACCCAGTGCCCAGATAATCCAGTTCCCGCCTGCGAGCCTGCTCCTGGCGAGCGGCGCGCTCCTCGGCGGTATGTGTCATATACCGCTGGTGCCAATCACGATTTTGGGCCTGCAGAAACAAAGAAAAAGAATGGTTTATAAGGCTGTAAAGATTCGAGAAGAACACGTCATAAAAAACAGGTGATTTCATACTCACCCTTGCGCAGTGCTTCTGCATAAGCTCCTCGTAAATCTGTCGGTCCTCGAGTATGTTGTAAACACTGTCCTCGCGGATATTGGCCTCTGCGCGATTGGCATTGATCTTAAGGTTGAGCTTGATTTGGTCCTGCAAATCAGTGAGTTGCTGGCGACGTTTGTCCTTGGTTTTTTTTAGATCTTGTTGCTTTCTCAAGACATCCATTTCCTTGGCAAGTTCCAGGCTAAATTTTAGGATTTTTAATTGAATATAAATCATAAATATCTTATTTAACATTTAAACTTACTTCTTAGAACATTCCCTTTGATCGGCAAGCACTTCCTGGGCCATCTGAGACTTCAGTTCCCTATCTCTCTCCAGATTCTGAGCCTGAGATCTGCCTTCGATTAAGTTCCTGAGCTTAAGTTCATATTTCTCTTGCTGGGCTCGACTATCGTCCAGTCTCTGCCACACTCGCTGCCAAAGTATTTCTACACAGGCTTGGCGGCGTTTCAGGGCCTTTTTCTCCTCGATTTGATGGAGCTGAGCTTGTTTGGTTTCCAAGAGGATTTCCTTCGTTTGCATGTGACGATGAGCCTCCGAGTTTTCACTATAAAAATTGGGTTTTAAAAGGTTAAATTAAAGTTAAAATAAAATTGAGAGGCTCTCCTTACATCTCCCTCTGCTGCTTCTTAACTTTAACCAGCTCTTTTTCAGCTTCTTCTCTCTTAAGTCGCTCCATTGCGATCCATTCGTGTCGCTTTCGTTCCGCCTCATCAGCTTGCTCCTGGAGCATTTCCGCAATTTCCTCATCCGCCTGCAGGGCCTCAGTTTGCAGGAGCAGGCTCAGGTTCATGCGACGATTGTCCACATCCTGGTACCATTCCCGCATCTTTCGCGCCACCTGAAAGTCGATTTGTGACTTGAGGTTGCGACGGTCGGTGCGGCTCAGAAATTCCGTAACAGCCATGTTTCAAGGCCTTGGAAACTTGAATCTAACCAACTGAAGGCATATAAACTTTGTTTGCCGGTTTCTAAGTGCAGCAGAGGAAAGAAAACAATTAAAGTTTGCTATGGCAACATTATAACCGACATTTGGGTGAAAAATTCAAATTCAAATTCGATGACTCTCAAAATTATCGATAGTTTTTTGCAGATTAATAACGTTAAGTGTGACCAGGTGCTGTTAAGAAGAAAAGGATTTCCAATTCGGTATGTAGGAACGGAATTAATTCCCAATTGGCATGTAGGAATGGAATCGAATTCCCAATCTGTCAGTGAATTCCCAACAAGATATTAAAAATTGGTCGAATTCGAAAATCAGTTGCTAGTGTAGTTGGTCCCGTTAACAGAGTTGTCTGATTAGCATTTTTCAGGCTAGATCTAGCAAATTTCAAATTAGCAAATGTGACCAAGTGCTGTTGACTAAAAAATCCTTAACTTTCTCTTAGGAATTTCATCATTAAACACGGAAAATCTTATGGGCACACTGCCGCACCCCCGCCGCCCCCGCTCATCTTTTCACCGTTCAAATTCCCACGTTTGTGTTTGTGTTCGCGTTGTCATCATCGAATCGCTCGAACGAAAAATAAAAACCGTGCCAGTTGTGACCGTTTCGTGCGACGTCAGCCGGAGTTGGCGGAATTCCATTGACATCGGTGCTCGGGTTTCGAGAAGTGCCTTTTTAGAGCCGTGCAACAAGTGGTTTTTACAATTTTTTACAAGACTTCAAAGTGCCTTACAAACCCACACACATACACGTAACCTACCTGACCAGCGCGCGCGCGAGTGTGTGAGTAACAACAACAACAAAACGAAGAAGAAGACGAAATAGCTAACTGCTTTCGTCGCAGTTTTCTGCAAGTGTATTGGGTTAATTGCGCCGAAAAAATGTTAAGCGAGCGAATTAATTGATGTCTAATTGAATTACGCGAGTGAGCGAACGAGAGAGCGGGTTGCAAAGCCAGTAGATAAAGTTTTCAGATCCTCGATCTGATCTGAGAGAAGCTGCGCTGCTGAGAAATCCCCAACGCGAGGATCTGTATCGCGTATGTGTCAGTTATTGAATAAATAAGATTAAATATAGATTACAAGTCCACTTAAGCAAACAGCGAGGGAAAGGAAAACAAGGGATTAACTGCCAGGTAATTATAACTGCTCTTTTTCGCCATTTCTCTTTCCCCCACCACCCTCTCTCTCTCTCTCTCTCTCTCTCTCACTGTCTGCTTGCTTTGCATATTTTGAGAGCTTCTTTCTTTCTTCCTTCGTTCCACACATTTTTAGCGCGTTTTCTCTGCAGATATTATTATTATTTCCTTCGTTTTATTGTTTTCATTATTTTCATAGTTTTTATAGCTTTTACCTTTACTCATCACATCTTGCACTTGTCCCTCACGCTGAGTATTGCCATCTCTTTCGGCTAATAAGACTCTTTTTTTTTATCGGTATGTCTGTGAAGTTTCTTGTTTTGCCACCCATACAAAGGCACATAGCGAACACATACGCACACAAATGCAAGTGCTACCTGTGGGACACTCACACTAAGAAGTGTTACGGAATGTTTTGTTGTTTTTGTTTTTGTTGCTGCCGTCCCCAATACATATTTGTTGTCAACGGTTTTTAGCTTATCAATAGAACAACACAAATACAACTCAAAAGTTCTTATTGGCTTTCCTTTTCCACTTTCCTAGTTGGATTCTAATGAGTGGCAAGTTCTGTTTGGGTAATTTTAAATGGAGAAGCTGTTTTTCTATTTCGGTATTTGCACTCTCTCTCTATGGGGAGCTCTGGCATTTTCCATTTCCGCTGCACATCACATTTCCACATATCCACATTTTCTGTGTCAATCACCTGTTCTGCAGCGCTGGCACTTTTTTCTGCTTTTCACATGCCAACCAGAAGAAGCGGCAACAAACAAATTAAAAGATGTTATATATAGCCAACGCTATGGCCCCCTTTGGAGGTGCCAACTTTTGATCGCTTCTTTCCCACCGAAATCCGCTCGTTTTTAAATATCCAACGAAATCCCATTGTGCTTAGAGTCTTATTGGTACTAATCCCATGCAAATTCCAATTGGCGCGTTCACACACAGTATGGCTTCGAAATAGCGAACTTTTTGTTAAAAAAGAAATAGTCTGCAGGTGAAATTTACTAGAGATTTTTGAAGTATCGAATTAGATAAAAATTCTGCAATACAGAATCGTATTTTTGACCTTTTTCGACAAATTAAATATATTTCTTACAATTGATAGGAGAAATTTTACATTTTCCCACTTTAATCCTTATTCACACTAACAAGTGCGAGTGAAACAACAAAAGAGTGTGTTTCTTAACCCTTAGAAGGAGCAGATGTTTAAAAATCACCTTTAATACTAAATGAGTCAAAGATTTTTTAGAAATTCCTTTAACTAAATTAAAATCGAGCTTTTAAATAAACATATTTCTTGGTTTAAATAAATAACTTTATATTTCTTAACCCTTAGAAGGAGCAGATGGTTAAAAATTGCCCATAATAATAAATAAGTCAAAGTTTTTCTAGAAATTCCTTTAAAAAAAATTAAATTCAGCTTTTAAATAAATATATTTTTTGGTTTAAAAAAATTACTTAATATTTCTGTAAACACAAAAGTTGTCAACGAGTTAAATTCAGCTCCAAATTTGTTTCAAGGCTCACTTTATCGTTAAGGGACTCAAATCCGAACGCCTAGCCAGCCGACGAGACTACCTTAAGCTCTGGTGGCGTCTTGGGCGGCAGGCGAGCAGCATGCCGCCTGCTGGCAGTTGTTGTCAAGAGTTTGAGCGGCGTGCAAGGATATGCCGCAAGGATATACGGACACTTGAGCTGCAGGTCCTGAGACGTAAACTCCTGCTCGTACGTGCGCTGAGTCTGTGGTCCGTGTGGTCTAGGCCGCCTTAATTATTCACGATGCAAGACACAGTTTATGGCCCCCGCTTTTTTATTTGTTCAATGAGTGCAAGGCGAGCGGCAAAAACAAAAAACAATGCAGTCGCATAAAACAAGTGTCGGGCGGCGATAGTTGAGAGAGAAGCCGGAGAGACTGAGGAGAAGCCGAGCAAAGTGCAAATGTATTAAATAAATAAAGAAACGAAACGAAACGAAATGAAACTCAGCTGACTAATATGTGTCTGCGGTTTGCTAGTTGTTGCTTTTCGCCATCGCCTGAGCTCTTAGCTTTTGGCCAGCTTTCTTGGCGCATTGCATAAGTGTTGGCCATTTCACCTCGCTGACACACACACATGCTTACTCTTGCCCCCCTTTTTTTTGCAGATAGCCCAAGAAACAACAACGCGACGTGACGTATTTGCGTGGATTAATAATTAAGGAGATAGCAGCTAGCAAACAGCAACTGCCGGTGGATATCGCAGGGAGCACCTTGAGAACACCATGGAGTCCATGGAGTATGAGATGGCACGCAACATGACGCTGCTCTTCTTCCTGGAGCGGCTGCTGGACAAGGGCGAGCCCCGCACCGTCCACGATCTCTCCTGCCAGTTTGGCAACAAGGAGTTCACCAAGGAAATGAGGCAGATCGCCGGTGGCAGTCAGTCGGGTGAGTCCTTAAAAGGGGGATAAATTTTATCATAGAAAATCATATTTATCATGAAAAAGGGGAGAATTTCATTATAGAAAATCGTGTTTATCATGAAACAAGCATCCCAAAGTGGAGCTAGGAAAGCCTAGCGAATTAGCAGCTTAACTAAGCTCTTTCTTCAAAAAATACAAGTTATTTAAGTTAATTATTGCTCTAAATGGATTAAATCGTTATAGGTTTATTTACTTATTTGATAAAAACAAGAAAAACCACAATTAAACGTCTTAAGATAGAGAGAAACAAGCGAGTAAAACGTAAATAACAGATAAAGTTGCTAAGAAGTCTTATAGAATCTACTTTTTAGATAAATCTATCTTATAGATTCTCTCTAATAAATAAACCAATTTCTTCATTATTACTATTAAATCAAGACTCATGATATATGAACATATGAGGCTTTAAGGTATAAAAGTATAAGCCTTGAAGTTGACCTATTAAAATGATAACTAAAGTTTCCAGAAACCTGATTAGTTTTCCCTTAACTTAAAGTTGTACAAATTGTCCAACTATAAGTTTAGGGAAAACTAATCATACAATTGTATTGACTTCCAAGTTGGAGAAATTGAATTGAACATACTATCCAATTCAATCACCTCTCCTCTCTCATTTAAAATGTCGCCTAGCCTGGGAAATTGGAAACGTGTGTGTGCGGTGGAAAGCTACATGCACTGGACTCTTGTTCGGTTATGCGAACAAACATATTTGTGCACCTGCGGGTCGTCGTTGTTTGTCATAGTCGATGATTGTTGTTGCCTTCGAGTGGCCAAGTGTACTTGTCATTGCCGTTTCCATTGCCATTGCCAGAGGGCGAGGGAGGAGTCTCTGCCGTGTAGCCCAGTTATACGCCTTTTCCCGCCACTTCTCCCCCCCAGCAGCTTCCCGTAGTTGATCTCAATGCCAAAACCACAAAAACATGCCAAGGGTTTATGGCTTTTCAATGCAGACACCAAAACTGCAATCGATAATGCACGTGTTGTTGTCGGTTTCATTGGTTTTTCCTCCACCACCTCCTTCGCCTTTTCCCCTTGAATATGTATATATCGTCTGGGTATTATTTTACAACTAGTCTGTATGGAAAAACATTGGGTAAAACTTGAGATTCCCAACGTCACAATACACGTGTTGCACTTCCATTGACAACTCGGCACATGAACAACAACTTCATGGTGCGCCATTTATCAAAATGCATGGTTTACACTCGACTAACGGCTAAAAATAGCCGCAACAAACAACTTTCGGTTTTTAAAAATAGGTTCCACTTAACGCTTCGCTGTAGTTGTTGTTGTTAAGAAGGTGCATTGCACTTTCCCTCAGGCCTCTGCCTCTTTCCCTCAGGCCTCTGCCTCTCTCAGATATGTGAAGACATTTGTTTGATGTTCTCTCACAGGCGTGGAAATGAAGAAGGAGGAGGAGGGTTAAGTTAACACCAAAAAAGGGCGGGGACAGGAAATGGCAAAACATTTGTTTACAGCGCCCCAGTCTGAGTCTGGGGGCTTTATAGCAAATCATTTAACTCCTCGGGATTGATGATGATCTTGAGGTTTCAGAGGCTGTTTATGTGGGAATATTTAAAGGGAAGTTGCTGAACTCAAATCAAGAAATTTAGGATTTATAGTAAACTGAGAAATAATTAGATTTTTAGTGTTTTAGGACAGGAAAATGATTTTATAATGCTTAAATAATTCGGTAAATGGTATTTAGAATCATAAATGTATAAATGAAATGTACATTTTAACCTAAGGTTAAATCTTTTCAGAGATGTTACCCTTAAATTCAGAAATGAAAAATACTTTGTAAGCAAGAAACAGGGAATTTTTGAATGGTTTTAACCTGGGGCGAGAATTTTAAGGAGCATAGATTATTTAAATTAATATTTTTAGATAGTAAAAAATACCTTAATATGAGGTTAAATCTCGAAAAAATATTCAAATACAAAAAGTTTAAAATACACTCTTTTAATAAATTTTGTATTGATTTCAAATAGGGGAAACGTTTAAGCTTTAAATAATTAAAATAATAAATCAGATAGACATTAGATAAGAAAACCCACTTTAACTTGAGGTTAAAAAAATATGAAAAAATAATAATAAAAAATACTAATCGATTATAAACTGAGAAATTTATCTATATAAGTTTTTAAATTTGAAAAGGCTTTAATTCCAATACACGAAAAGTGGTGAAGTAAAAAATGTAACTTAACCCGAGATTAAACCTCTAAAAATATTGATTTTATTTACCTGTCACGACCCAAATTTCCTCTATGTTCTTTCTTTCACCCCCCACAAATTTGTCACATGGCGCAGACCCACATTAATTGCAATTATTCCTTTTGTTTTCCACACTCTGTGACTGCACTAATTGCAACAAGAAAATAAACATTTAACAAAATGTTTATCGCAATTCGACGATTTTCACACATGTGCGTGACTGTGACTGTGCCGGCAAAACAAATTGTTTATAACTTCAACTAAGCACACAACATTTACCCAGCAATCTTTGCACTAAAATAGTTTTAATCTATGACTTAAAGAGCACGGTTTAGCTTTAGTTTTCTGTTTTCGCGAAGAACGCAATAGTCAGAGTTTAGTAAAAAAGTTACCGGGGAAATATGCGACTGACACGCAAATCACAGTTGGGATTGGGAAAATATAAATGGGGAATGTCAAGGTAAGGGTTTATAAATAGAAAAGCGTCAGATATGGTAAGCCATATCAAACTATCGCATAGAGGTAGGTGATGGTGAGGTGGTCAACCCATAACCCCTCTCGGGGTTCCCTGGTGACCCAAAATCCTATACACATATTTTATGCTGCTTCAGTTTTTGTCAACGTGTTGTTTGCTCAAATTATAAAGCGTTAAAGCCGCCGGGATGATGGCGTTTATACCCAGGCGAATGCCGCCCACAATGAACCCATCGATGCCGACCATTATTATGTGGTTTGTTTGGTCAGGAAATATAGGGGTTTGGGGTGGGGAATGGTAAGGGTTTGGGGTTGGGGTTGCGATTGGGTTTGTGCTTGTGTTTGTGTTTGGGGACTTGGTTAAGGCGGAAACTTTGTAATAGAAAAGTGTCGATTACGTGACAAAAATGTTCAATTGAATTTCAATAAAATCGCATGATATTCTAGAGACTCGGCTACCATATCCATTTGTTGCTTCAATAATAAATGGAGGTGAGTGGTTGTGCGGAGTGTGTGTTTGCATATTCCCCAGCGATTGATGAGGGTTCTTGGTTCCCATTTCAGGGAAATTAACGTCAAGAGTCATTTGCTAGAAACTCCACTTACTATAAATGCTGGCCAAGAACCTAAACTATTAGTTTAAAGCGTGTGTGGTGGCCTCGTTTATGGCTAACTTAAATTTCGCTGCTAATTTAACTGACAAACAAACACGACCGCCATTTAGACCCCTTTATCGTTTTGCCATTTTGCTGTTTTGCTGTTGCCAGCGGGCTTCAAATAATTGCAAACACACAAAATAGCAACAAAAGCCAAATAGTAAAAAGTAACAAATAAAAACACAGCACACATACCAGGCCACGCCAGGCCTTTTTTAGTAAAGGTTCGCAACTGTTATTCACAGTATGTGTTTAGTTTATTTTATTTTTCGCTTTGCGTAATCGATTGCCAAAGCAAAAACACTGCCAAACTGGCAAAGACTGTCAAAGCCATATAACTATATAGTATTATTTATATATATTGACTTGTCTGCAAATGATTAGCTGATCGATCTGTCACTGGGAAAAGCAACTCATTTCACTTCTGTAGCCCTTCTTCTGCATTTCCGACACGCATTTCCAATTCCCTGACATTGTCGTAAATTTAACGATTTTACTGTCGACTATAAGGAAATCCTTTAACGCCTGCCTGCCAGCCAGGCGGTGCTGCTGCTTAACCCTCGAATGCCATGGCATATATTTCCCAGGCATTGCGTGCGTTGTTCACCCAAGGTTTTTATGCTTTACTTAACTTTTTCCTTTGCAGGGAAGGGAGAGTGAGAGGGAGTGAGTCCTCGCATTGATTTTTGACATTAATTGCAAAAGGCGAAACATTTTATTTTAGCTTGTGAGCAAATTTGCCAGCCATTATTTTGTGGAGCTCTTGGCGGCATTTGTTGCTAATTGATTGGGAATTTTGTGACAGGATGTCTTTAAAGGTAGGTTTGAGGGGTTGAGACTTGGAGAGGGGTTTAATGAAGTCAGGGATCGGGGTATATTTCTTCCTTTTAACTTGGAAAAAGCTTGGTGTAAAGATATTTGGAGTTTAAGGGAAACGAAAAGATAGAATATTCAAAACTGAATTATTTGTATTATATTCAACCTTTATCATTAGGAAAATTACAAATTAGCTCAAGCTTTCCCCAAGTTCCTAGTGGATTTCAATGAACCTAAATTTCCTGTAGCCACTTTAATAATTTTACCCTACACTTCAGTGACTAACTCACGAGTTATTTAATTACTTCAAGTACTTCTACAATATTTATTTAATATTTACTGAACCTTGCGCCACTTGTTTCTAATTGATTTGTGAATCGTTTGGAGACTTGGCGTCCCAAAACCATTTCAAAGGGGTTGAAAACTAATGAGTTCATAATGAAGGCAAGGAATTTGCAGCTTCCTTAACTTAAAGTAGCCACATTTCCCCTCAGGTTGTGAGAGCCATAAAATCCTCAGTTTACGGCCAGACATAACCCTTTACCCCGAGCATTCGTATTCACTTACATTTCGATTTACAACATCTCGGGGAAATGTTTTCGTTTTCGGTTTCGTTTTCCGTTTTCTTCAATAAGCGAAGAGGCATAAATATACATAAATTTATGGCGAGTGTCCTCGGTGCATTTGAAAATTGCCACCGCAGAAAAAAAGTAAGAAAAGTAAGAAGAAAAAAAAGTGTCCAAGTGGGTCGAGCCGTAAAATGTGGCATTGCCACCCCAGCACAACACCTGCGCTCTCTCGAGGGGTGGCAGGCGGAGAAGCGGAAAGGCACAAAGGTGTAGCCAAAAATGTTTGCTTGCCAAGAAATGCGGCTAGGCACACAGACAAATATTGGCTCGCCAAGTGCTCGCTTCGTATATTTGCGCCTAACATTACATATTCGGAGCTCCTTCGATAAATATTAATATTGAAATGTTATGAACTTCGATTTGTGGCGTCAGTTTGTGACCTGACCGACCCCTTGGCGTACATTCCACAAATTTCAATTTCTCTAAGTAAACATAAAATTGAATTACGCTCGAAAGGATTTGCCAGGCTTAACCTTTTTCGAGTCGGTGGAGATTACTAGCCATTTGTCAGTTTTGTGGCTCATTTGGCAGCTCGAAAAGTGGGATAACACGGGGCTTACTCTCCCAGATTGTCAATATACATACTCGTAAATATAGCTTGCATAATGCCATAAGTCCAATTCGATTAATCAATGTTCACCATCTCCTTATGCGACTTTCCAGCCGAGTTATGTCAAATGCAATTGAATTAATTTATGCCCGGGCATTATGAAGCTCAAAATTTGTGTCTACCTCGATTGACACGCAACGTAACCCCTCGGCATTCCCTCGAATTCTCCAATCTCCGAGAGCTCTGCTCCGAGCTGCGTCACGTCATATTAACCAAACAATAGATGGAGACACTCTGGTTGGGTGGGAGGTGGACCGATACAATGAGACATATGGAGTCGAGTACTCATCGCATTCCTACCAATTGTGGATAGTAGATGGTGGATGTGGCTGTGGCAGTGGCTGTGGCATTGCGGGGGTTGGCTGCGACTTCCGTCGCCGGGTGTCCCGATTTGGGCTGACGGCAGCAGTCAGTCAGCAACTATGACCTGATTTATCAAATAAATGGTTCGCTAGTTCGCTCCGTCGCTCTGCAAGGCTTGAGTGCATTCACTTTTCAAAACAAAAGACACTTGGGGAAAAATGTACATGTTCTATGTATATATTCTATTTTATATGTTGTGAATGGTTTGAAATTTCAAGGGAATTGAAGGAAATGTACCTTTAAAGGGGGGTATATTCTGTAATATAATAAATATTTATTAGTACAGAAGTTGTATCTATTAGTTTCTAAAAGGTTAAAAGTTATAAATGCAAATCTTTTCATGAAAACTATAAACTATAAACCTAATATAGACCTTATAGACCCTATAGGCCTTATAAACCCTTGCAGAATAAAGCAAAATGTGTGGATCCGTATCTAAATCGAATATTTGTAGAGGTAAATACCTATTTTTTTAGTAATACCTATTTTTTAAGGCATACTACTGAAGATTATAAGTATTTTAACAATTTTTCTCAATTTTAAATTGAGATTTTTAGAAGAATCTCTGATTCAGGCCTTGCTTTCTCTCTCTATCTCTCTTACCACTTGTAGTAGAGAAAAACAAGTTAAAACTATTCAAATATAGTTAAAATCTTGAATCTATAATAATTTCTATAATTCAAAAACATGACTGCGTTCATGTCTGAAAATACAATCTAAAGAAATTGTTTATAAAACCCCTTTCCAATTCACATAACTCCCAATAATCTCCCAGTGCATAAACAAACTCAAATCCCTGGCAATTCCTCCCTCATTTATGTAATTGTAAGCCAACATTGAATCCAGAAACTTTTGCCAACTTTACAAAACCAAATCAACAACAAACATTGAAAGTGGAAACAACACACTAGGAACACACACAAAACACAAACTACACACAAAACACACTCACATGATGATTATTCATTCATATGGAGATGGATGTATGCACATGCGGATGAATGTAAGCTCGTCGTCATTTGATGGTTATGCGATTAAACAATGTTTTTGTTAATTATGGGAAACCAGGCACATGTTGCCCGCTGATAAATACAGAAGTCAGGGAAAAGTTTTCGCAAGACTTGCAAGCAGCTACTATACTATCTCTTATGTGGTGGAAAAACTACCAGCGAATTAATCAACCACAATAAGTACTTAGTCCACGAGTTGACACATTAAAAGGGCAAAACTTAATTAGATTTGTGCAACAGTTTTACTGCATTAACCACTCACCCAGCAGCAGCAGCAGCAGCGGCACTCACCATCCACCAGCTAATGGCTCAGCCTAATTGTAATTGACATCCTTTGCTTCGGTTGACAGGTCTGAAGAAATTTCTCGCCCAATACCCATCAATATTTCTGGTCGACGGTGATTATGTGCAGGTGAACGCCTATCAGCACAGCAATGCGGACGAGGGCGGTTGCGGCGGGAAGCGGGATTACATCCAAGAGGCTAAAGACTATTTCAAGAACAAGATGCTGCAGTATGGAGCGGCGGCGGAGGTGCCCGTAAGGAGTCTCCTGGGCCATAGGTCGCAGGCATCGCCCCAAGTACGGCACATATCAGGTGAGAGTCGAGAGCTATACTCCCAGAAGAACCCTTTATCACAATTCAAACTCTTACTCAACAGGTCAGCACATCAAGGAGTTCACCGACTTTCTCCAGAAGCACACCGACACCTTCAAGGTGATGGACGACTATGTGATGCTGGTGGGCTGCGAGAATATGACCGATCTGCCGGCTCGGGATCGCCTACATCTGCCGCAATCCAACATCGATACGCGCGGGACACAGCAAATGCTCGATTTCTTTGCCCAATGCATTGAGATCAAGGGACCGCTGCTGGTGGATCAACTGTTCCATTTGCTGACCACCAATTTCCCGCAGGATCAGTGGCTGCGCATGTTCAAGACACCGGGGGATCTGAGCTCGTTCCTGAAGCTCTTCGCCGACTGCTTTCACATACAGGCCAATCTAGTCACGTTGCTGCAGAAGCCCAAGCTCAGTGACACGCACATACAGCAGGCCCAGGCCCAGACCCGGGAGCAGTTCAATGCGCTGAACAACAATAACGATGCCAGCAATCGGAGGCAGGAATCAAGTGGAGGAGGAGGAGGAGGAGGAGGTGGAGCTGCTATCAGTGCCGTGCAGCAGAGATTGCAATCGCCAGCGCTGCGGAGTAATGGTCACACGAACAACAATAATAATAATAATGGAAGCAACGGTGGCAATAATAACAACAATAGCATAGCTTCCCCCAACTTTAAGCTGAATGCACCCGTCTCCAATGTGATGGGTCAGGGCCAGCAGAGCCCGGGCTTTGGGCAGCCCAAGTCGGAGCCCAGCTCTGGCTTCGACAGCTATGTGCCCATGTCGGAGCTGAAGCTGGAGAATCTGTGCGAGAACAACTATCCCAGTGCGAATACCAGCTACGGAGCCATTAATACCACGTCACAGCAGTCGCAGCAGCAGCAGCCACTCCTCCCACAGCCCACGACTGCCGGCAGCCCCTCAGAGCAGCGTTTGAATAGCGTGAACCAAACCCTCAAGCAACGCATTAACACGTTAGTCATCAAAACCCTAGCCGAGAATCTGGAGAAGGACAAGCAATCCCTGGCTAACCTGCAGCAGAGCGGCGGCGGGTCCAGTCCCGTGCATTCCATTGCCAATTCAACGACGACCACGAGTTCGAACCAAAATGCCAACAACAGCAACTCCAACTCCAACTCCAACGCGAATTCGAATGCGAATCCAAATCCAAACAATGCCAACAATCACTCACCTAGTCATAGCTACTTTATCGGCGACACCTGGAAGATCAAGGTCCTGCAGAACACCACGGTGATAGCGAATGTCAAGCAATCGGTGTTCGTGACCGACATCATACTCAAGTATGCGGCCAAAAACGAGAATATAGTCGTCTCTCTGGACTGCGAGGGCATCAATCTCGGGCTCAAGGGAGAGATCACTCTGATCGAGATCGGAACTGGGCGGGGAGAGGCCTTCCTCTTCGACGTTCAATCCTGCCCGGCCATGGTCAGCGATGGTGGTCTCAAGACCGTGCTGGAGCACGATCAGGTGATCAAGGTGATCCACGATTGCCGGAATGATGCTGCCAATTTGTATCTGCAATTTGGTATCCTGCTGCGCAATGTGTTTGACACACAGGCCGCACATGCGATACTGCAGTACCAGGAGAGCGGCAAGCAGGTGTACAAGGCCAAGTACATATCGCTCAACTCGCTATGCGAGCTGTATAACGCACCGTGCAACCCCATCAAGGATCAGCTGAAGCAGATCTACCGAAGGGATCAAAAGTTCTGGGCCAAGCGACCCCTAACGCGGGAAATGATGCTGTACGCAGCAGGGGATGTCCTGGTGCTGATACATGATCAGCTATTCGGGAATCTGGCGAGACAGATCAAGCCAGAGAACCGGCAACTCTTCTCGGAGCTGTGCACCGAGCAAATACTCATGCAGATCAAGCCCAACGAGGTGAAGATACGCAAGAAGCAGCGCAAGGTCAGCACCGAGGTCTCCGATCTCAAGCAGAAGCTGGCGCAGACCAGCAAGAGCATTGTGCTCTCCAATAGGGAGATACGACTGTTGCGGTAAGTCTTTAAATTCTAAATAAACTATTTAATTTCTATACAACTTGTTAATAGCTACATGGACCTGACGGAGGACGAGAAGGAGCGCCTCAAGGGCTACTACAAGGTGGCCAAGAAGCTTGAGAAAATGGAGTCAGCCGGCAATCCCAGCAAGTGAGCTTAAATTAATAAATTGTTAATTACAAAAAGTACTAAACAATCTCCTTTTCTCTCAAAAACAGAGACCAAAGTGATTCCGAGGATGAGGCTGAGCCCAATGAGAATGACACATTCCCCAGCTTGGACTCGGTTCCCTCAGACAACTCGCTGTCGGGCACTTTTTCGCCTAGATTCAGCTCGGAGCCACCCAGCCTGACCGAGTCCATGCAGATGCTGGAGGAGATACTCCAAAACAAGTCCATGGATCGCATAGCGCGCATAGATAAGCTGGAGGCCATACTGACGACAGCCACCTCGTTGCCATGTGAACAAGTAAATTCAAGTTGTATGATAGTTTACTTGAAGGTTGCTTAATGGTTTTATTTTTCCCACAGATTATAGCTTCAAATTCGATGCAGGAACAGCTGGGTTCGAGCATTGCGACCACCGAAAATCTGCAAATTATAAGGGAAAAGTCCAGGAAGTAAGCTAAAGATATTTAACTTAAAAAACTTAAGTAATTTATTAAAATTTACTCAATTTACTCAGCATGAAGAACAACTGCAATTGCCAGGGCGAGAGGAGTGTGACTCCCATACTGCGCACCACTGACAAGCGGCTGGTCAAGCTGGTGGATGCCGAATCGCAGACGCTGAGCACCGGCGATGTGGTCATCACCAAGATCTTCTTCCAGGACGAGCACGAAAGGGCCAAGGAGGCGGCCCTGCTGAGCAGCAGCAGCAGCAGCTCGCCCACGAAGCGAGTGGCTTCCACATAGACACATTTCAAGCTACGAACAATGATGATTCCTAACCCACAACTAACAAGCAAAGCGCAGACAGACATACATATTACGTATTATTATTATTTGGACTATTTGAGTGAGGGCTGAGCGCCCTATCAACCATGCAATAACTTTCATAACCAATTGAGAAGCAATATATATATTTTGTGCCTAGATGTTGAACATTGTATTAACCATAATATATGATTTAGCAATTGTTAGCGGATCGGATCTTTTTAATGACATATAGACATATGACATATAGCTCTTGACCGAATCCCACTTCTCAGCGCTGAGGAGCTGCGACGATTTCGCCAAGATTTACCTTTCTACGAGCTGCGCCAAAACAATCATTTCAAATGTTTATTGTTTACTCACACTTTGCGGTAGATTTTCCATTGATTGTAAAAACGAAATTTCAAATTATACAAAATAATATAATATTAATCCGCATTGGACCAAGGTTTTTATAGAAATCGAAATGAAATAATAATAATAATGATAGAGAGGTTTCCTAATTCAAATATCTTTGTCGCCATATCAGAAGTGAACTTATTGTATTTTAACCATAACACTTTATCCAACTCAAGTTTAAGTTTAACCCAAAACTTCTTAACTCTTAACAAAAAAAACAAACCCATTGTGTAGAATTAATTGTAATAATGGAAAGAATACTGAAAATGGTACGATGATTATAATATACGAGTATATATTGAATAAAACGTGTATATATATACCTATTCCAATATTATTTACAACAACAGTGTTGGCTTGTGGTTCCTTTTTTATTAAACACCAAACACCAAGAGGTTAAAAACATCGAGTATATATAATTTTATGGGGTTATGTGTGTAGTTTGTGTGTAAAGAGGAGATTAAGTACTCCATAAAAGCAGTCAGAATCATGGGTATCGCAGTTAGACTGAACTATCTCATAGAACAAGTCTTGTTTATTAGTAAATATAGTAAATATTTTTATTTTGAATATTTTATATATATATTTTAAGTGTGTATATTTCGTTCACCATTTAAAATCTAGTTTTAATATTTTATTTGTCAATCATTTTGGATTTTTAAATGGTGCTCTTTTGGTTGATTTTTGCGATCAACCAAAAATGGAAAGATATCTTCTTTCTTTTCTGTTCTTTCTTTTTTTGTATTTTGATTATGTTAGACATCAAAAATTCGACGGATACTTATGCTTGTTTATTTTAAATTTTCATTTAAATCTCATTTTTCATTTAAGTTTCATTTCGTTGAATTATTACTGGCTAAAAAGATGTTCAAAATCTTTCTTAATTCTACAAAAATGTACTCAACATTTAAGTTCTTTTCCATTTTCCTTTCCCTGGCAATTGCATTGCCCTTTTCCTTATCTTTCTTTCCGTTTTAAATTCGTTTTTCTTTTGCCATATTTACACAGCCATTTTGTGGAGCTATATTTTTAATGAAATAAACCTCTATAAATACTTGTGTTTTCACCTTCAAGTTGCACTCGACGTTCCATGCATGCGAAAGAGGTTAATATATTAAATACTTAAGCTTAAAATGAAGTTCCAGTAAAGCAGTAATGTCTAGCGCCAAATATATATACGTTGTTCTATGTACTTGGTTATATGCAAAGGAATACATGTGCGTGTATATATATTCGGTAAAATCACATCTTTGAATCGCCACAGCTCGTTAGTTTTTATGTACAATTGAATCTAACTCGCTTGATTGGCCTCTGTGAACAATTGTAGTTTGCACGAAGCATTTTTAATTGTACTTAGTACCTAGTTTTAATCGAGAAACAAACAGTTTTTCATGACTTTTCTCTCCAGTTTTGAACTTATTTCACTAATGCCTTAAGCTCTACCTACATAATTAACAACCGTGAGCGCGGATGTGTGTGTGTTTCAGTGGAATTTACAAATAAACTAAAAGGAGGAATATGTAAGCATTTGTAAAAGACCGAAATATCAATCAAGTATATTATATATATTAATTTTGGTAATCGAACTGGGCTTCTTATTAAACTAATCTGTGTATATATTTATATGCTTAATTAGTTCGTTTGGATTTCGTGCGAAACCTGCAGCTCTCGACAATGTCGCGACAAAAAATGTCAACAATACATAAATGCATAAAGGTACATATTGAAACAATTGATGTGAGTTTTTTTTGTTCTTTATGAAACGATAGATTTTCCTTTTTTTAAATGTAAGCTAGGAAAGTCTTTTACAGACTGTTATAGATTTTGAAAAGATTTATCGAGATTCTATCTGTTGTAATATATGGGAAATATTCTAAGCTTTGCTGACGCGAAATTTTAAGTATTAAAAAACTTTGCATTTAACTAAAAAATATAAATATTATAAACAAGAATTTAGGAAGGAATTAAAGAATTGAGGAACTTTGGGAAGCCGAAGTTTATATACCCTTGGAGTTCATAAAAAAAATATCATTACTAGGCCAAAAACGTCTAAATTTCAATTCGGAAAGCTTTTTTAAACTGGTTTTTATTAGGTTATATTTTCAGTTAAAAAAATTAATATTTTTTTTTAATTTCTGTCAATTTAAGAGATTAAAATTTTTTTTTAAATTATGCATTTTTATTTGTTTTAAAAACATGGCTAGATTAATTCGGCTAGTGATTCTGATCAAGAATATGTAAGATATATAGGATCGGAAAAGACTCCTTCATTGAGTTTCAAGCTTCTGACTAAAATTAAAATACCCTGCAGTGGTTTTAAACCTAAAAAAAGTTGTTTAATCTATTTTCGATATAACAAAAATAAATATCGATTTATTAGACATATATCGTCCTGTTAAAGTATCGTTGCATTGATATTTTTCCGCCATACCTAGCCAGAATACCTTCTGAGTTCAAGGTGGGCTTTAAAATGGTTTGATCTCTTTTTATGTATTTCCATTAAATAAAAAATAATACTTACAAAAACTTAAAATAAAAGACGCTTAAGTAGGAAATCTATGCAACATTTCTGACTAAGAAGAACAACAATTAAGTAGCTATAAAATAATGTCCTTAAAACTTATTTGAAATTAAAAAAAAAAATACCTGTATAAAATATATATATTTTATATAGTGCGAAAAGAGTGCTAGCTTAAAATATTTTTCGTAGTTTTTTCACTCTTTAGAGGAACCACGTTTTTTTCTGCTCAGGATATAGCTAACATTCAGCTTTTCTTTATCCAAACTAGAGTAAATTTTAAAGTTTTAAATTCGTATGCTTGCGATTAAATTCCTAGTTTCAGTGTTCTCTTGTATATTGAATATTTTAATGCTCGGATATTTATTACCCAAATTGGATATTACACTTTATAGTATATATAACATTGAATGCTTAAAACCTCTTACTTATTATGCTTTGCGAACATTACAGTCAGTGATTAGTGTTGCCTTTAAATACTATCAAAATAGACATTTACTCGTATATTTATTATCTCTGTGTAGGAAAAGCTCAAAGATTCGAATCACCTGTGGTTTTTCTTGTTAGTTTTTGGGTAACGAAAATCGAGGAGGGAATAAAACAAAAGTCGAGAAATTAAAATAAAAATTGTATTTATTTCGCTAAAATAATTAAACAAAACATAATACATATGTACAGTGATTATTGCTTGCACATTCACGAAAAGAAACAGACAGAGAGCTCAGCTTACAGTTCTCACAAGTATTTATAATTTCTATTGTATTCAGTTTACGCATTAAATTTAAATTGTTTGGCTAACCATAGACACAGACTATTGTTTAATTGTAAAATCGTTGCACATTAATTGAATTCACACCGATATATGTACGTATGTATATTTAACTTGGCTGTCTATGTGGGATTAGCGAGAAAGCAACATTTATTTATCTTATTGCACAAATGGGTTTTCATTTCGCTGTTTCTGAGTTCCGCTTTCGTTTCCGTTTCCGTTCTTTTCGCTGTTTTTGATGCGCTCTCAAAATAACAAAATGTTTTATGCATGTACTTGTGTGTGTAATGTGTAATGTGTGTGTGTGTGTGGGTGTGTAATATATATACGTATGTTTATTCACTTAATGAGATCAAGTCATATAGCGCATTATCTCGCGCAGAGCATAGAGTAACTCGGCCTGATTACGGGCTTCCATTATCATTAGATTCACATGAACCTATATCAGGAGATAATGCAAACGATTAATGGATAAAAATATAAACAAAAGAGAT
This sequence comes from Drosophila tsacasi, assembly GCA_018904565.1. NCBI lineage: Eukaryota > Metazoa > Arthropoda > Insecta > Diptera > Drosophilidae > Drosophila > Drosophila tsacasi. The sequence goes on along the minus strand of JAEIHY010009379.1, from coordinate 8,646 downwards.
AGGGAGAGAGAGAGAGGGGAGAGGGGAGAGGGAAGAGGAATGTGGTGTGTGGGAGTGGAAAATTCCCCTTACCTTTTCACTGTCCTGCAGCTCGACAAGCACACTATCATAATCCTTGGTGGTAATACGCTCGGGAAAGCAGCAGGCTGTCTTAATAAACATCTTCAAAGGACGCACGAGGAGCTGCCCACAAAAGAAAATCATTTTTGCGGAATAACAAAGGGAGAACTCTCAAAGGTTTTCTCTACCTGATTCACTTCACCATAGTCGTAGTCATCGTGACGTATGCCATAGATGCACTGTATGTAGTTCCAAATGGCCCTGCGAAACTTGGAGGTGTCCACATTCTTGATGCCGCCCATGGTGCAGTAGGTGAGATTGTAGGCAGCCCGAAATTTCTCATCCAAATAGGTGCCCACGTCGTTGTAAAGCCTGGCATGCCAAAGAGAGAGAGAGTGTACTGCGTCAAAGGGAATTCCCCAAAAATATATGAACAATGGGAGTCCTCCTCCTCCTCCTGCTCCTTACCCATCCACCAGCGAGTAACCGTGATCCTCCCACGAGTAGTCCTGTATGCGAAACGTGTTGATGTTTTCGGTGCCGCGTCGGGCAAAGTCCTGGTAAATGAACCCGGCATCGTCCACGTAATGCGAAAGGTTCGTTGGCAGGGCAACCACCACTTCCGGGGCCACGGCCGGCAGCTCGGCGTTCTGCTGCTCCACCTTTTGGAAGCGGCTGCTCAGCTCGGCCTCGCTGCACTCGTCCTGTTTCTGGGACAGTACCTTCATGCGTTCCATTAGCGCCTCCACGCTGATGCCGTGCTGCTGCGGCAACTGCTGGGCGGTGGCTGTGAAATAAATGAAAAATAAATATAAATTGGAGTTGCATTAACAAGGAGGAGCAGGGAATTGGCATTCACAGAAATTCAAGGGAGAAGAGAATAGGGATGGATAGAAATATATCGATAATTGATTCCAAATTCGATATAAATCGATAATATATTATTTTTCAAGACGTAATAAAGCCAGAAAGTATTGATATATTATATTTTACTAGAGGGTTTTCTTTAAAATCAATACTTATAAGTTGCAATATAGTTATAGATACAAAAATATTGATTTATCGACGGTATTTCGATTTTAAATCGATTTGTATATGCGAAAAATCCGTATTATCTTTAACAAATGGGACTGTGCACGCATTTGTGGGATATGTTTTGATTATATTGATATTTCAGAGTTAAATGCGATACTTTTCGATAACTAATTCTTGAATTTCGATAAATTAGTGATATTTTCAAAATTGTTCTGAACGATAGCATTTTGAAATCGCATTTCGAAAGCTCCTTTCCTGCAATTTCACCTGAAATTCCAGTGTATCGAAGGTAGTCAGTCATTCACTTACCCAAATATCCATTGAGCGCCACAGCACCCGGTCCATCTGCAGTGGCATTGGCATTGGCAACGCCAAGTCCTGTTCCTGCTCCCACTCCTCCTCCTCCTCCTCCTCCTCCAACCCCATTGTTGTTCGCTGCGGTCGAGCTATTGTAATCCGGCTTTGCATTGTTGAGCGATATCTCGGCCAGCACCGTTTTTTGGGTTTCCATTGGAGTGTTTGCCGGCTCATTGGTAGCACCGACCAAAACGGGCGGACTCTTCAGCTTGGGACTAGACAGGCTGTCCAGCTTTTGTGTGAGCCCGCAGGAGAAGACAAAGGAGGAGAGCGAGTGGAAGTGCGAGAGCAGGACCATGGCATGGACCACCTCCGACAGGGACCAACTGTTCTTTCCCTTGGTGAGTCTCTGCAAACGGGAGGGAGGAAAAGATCCATTAAAGTTTCAGATAGCAATGAGATGGCTCAAAGGAGGACGAACCTCGATGTGCTCCTTGCGCAGCAGCCAGGGACGATGGGCTAATATTTTATTTATATCATAAATGGCACGTAGTTTGGCGGGTATAAAGTCCAGGCCGCCCAGCCAGGCGTTGTCTCCGCCCTGGTTGATGAACTCCTTCTCGTAGCGCTTCACCAGGTAAGGGCACTGGTGTCGAGCAGCGGCCTAGGAGAGGAGGTTTGGAGAGGAATTTGAGAGATTTTTTGTTATTAATTAAAGTCTTTATTAGATCTTAAACGCTCTTCAAGTAAATTAATGCATAAAGCTTTAGAGCCCGCATTATTACCAGTTTTCTGTTTATCTGTTTTGCTTTCATTGCTTTGCAAGATAATACCTTTTCAGGTAGCATTTTTCTAGGCATTACGTAACTTGTTTTGATCTTCTCTCACTCACAAACCCAACCTTGGCCCTCAGCCCCCGCAAACTTGATGACAACATCGTCATCATCATCATGGAGAGGAACTGAGTAACCCCGAAAGATCCCAAAGAATCTGACCCACAATCTGCCAGGGCGCCGCAGGAGAGAGTCTAGGAAAGGCCACCACCACCACCGCCACCTGAATGTGTGTGCTAAAAATATGTGGAAACTTATTTCGATCGTGACCCAAAACAACAAACACTCGGGCATTCAGAGCAAAGCAAAGCAAAGCCCATTGTTTGTTTTTTATTTTGCTTTGCTTTGTGCTTTTTTTGTATTATTTTGTTGTTTGTCATTAATGAGGAGTCTTGGGCAGGCCGCCTCATGCCCTGACATGCCATCGTAAATCTTAAATAATTTTACATTCTGCGAGGCCCGAAATCTCGCAGCTAGACAAAGGCGATAGGCGATGCTCCTACCGCCTGCAATTTCCCACCAAGAAGCATCTCAATCTTTTGCGTGGAAAGCGCAAATTGTTCCCAATTTGCTGGCATGAGTTAATAGAATGTGTTTGTTATTATTATTATTGTGGGGAGACTGAAATGACCGAAATGTCAACTATAAACAGCAAATTTATATAGTATACGGTGTATGCGTTGTGCTTTATTGAGTTTACGATTATTGCACACGCACATCTAGGGCCATAAATTAAAGCCAAGAAGCCAAGAACGCATTTGTAGGAAAATAAGAAAAAAGGCTAAAGAAAATGTAGCATTAAGGCAATTGTAAATATTGGGAAATGCTTGATTTATGGTTTCTTTTGCATTTTCGAATCTCTCAATTGCAGGCTGCATTTAATTGAAAACATAAATCAATTTTAATTACGCATTTCTTTCCCTGAATTAATATTGAATGTGTGCTTTATAGATCTTAATTATGATTGGAAATGACTCAGGCAGCGGGAGATGCGCCATAAACCTGCGGGGAATGTTTTTACACCATTTTAATGGGCTTATTTACTTAAAGTTACTACATTGTAATTAATACAATCTGCCTTAGATGGGATAGAATGTATATGCCGTTTGTATTTCCCTTTATTTTCCTTAAATAAAAACTAAAAGGAACTCCTTTCCCCTGTAATGTTTTTAAGCTCTTTTTAATCCTCTTATGAAAAGCACTTTCTGACGCAAATAAAGTCTAAACAATTCTGCTTTTTTTATGGTCTGAATAGAAATATAGGCGGACGTATCGCAACCCAACAGAATGCAGACATCAAATGGCATTCAGGTTGCATCATCACAAAAGTGTCACCATTCACCATTCAGTTAACTGAAAGGTAATTGAAATTCTAACTGAAAATCAAAACTGACATTTTGTGCGAGAAACTCTCTCGCATAGTTCTTGTTTTCATAAAATCCTTATTGAAGGACCCTCTAGGCTGCATTCGACAGCGGCAAATATGCTTATTGTTGATATGGCAAAAAGTGCGTACAGGTTGATGGAAACGACAATGCAAGTCCAACTGACATGACAGCGACTGTTGCCGAAAGCTAATTTGTTTAAAAGTTTCCGCTGTCCAGGACAATGCACAACGAAATCAAAAAGGATTATAGGCAGGAGGAGATGCATCCTAGGCTCAACTACGTGATCTGCGCCTCTCATCTAAATAAACTGAATACAGTGCCTTCCTTCATTACATTTTCATTCCCACTGTTTAATCACTGGCAATTGTCTTAAAACACTTGGCAAACAAATGAATTAACAATAACCACAGGGAATAAACAATTGCCACTAATGGCTGCCTACTTTTTCATGCAATTTGAAGCTTTAGATAAGATTTGTTATACAATTTGAAGCTTTAGTTACATTTTTTCATTCAATTTTGAGCTAAAGTTACGATTATTTATGCAATTTTGAGCTAAAGTCAAGATTTTTCATACAATTTTAAGCTATAGTTACAGCTCTACTCACAATTATGGCCAAATAGTAGCGGTAATCATTTGGCAAAGGGCCATCGCCCTTCATTATAAAGTTCTGGGTGCGTAGAAAGTGATCATGGAACTGGGGATGATAGCCAATCACCTGGGTGACCTGATCCAAGTCATCGAGATCGTCCATGTCCAGGTCAGAGGTTCCCTTCTTAGTTGCGGCGTAGCACTGGAAAAAGGTTCAAGAAAATACAATAAATAAAAGTTAATAAAGACAAATCAAACCAAAAAAACCAAAATAAATTTCACATAAATAAATCAAAAGTGACAGACTGCGTAAAATATTCAAATAATTCAGGATTAACCCTTGCAATTTCAATTAAATCGAGGAAACCTGTGTAATTTAAATGCCTTTCGTTCTGATTTAAATCAGAATATGTGACATCTGCATGCTACTTCCTTTGAAATAATTAAAATTCAAATGAAGTTTGTGGCAAACGCATTGCGTATTCGCACTGTGTGGTCCATGTCAGTTGCCAGAAAAAGTACAAAATGAAGTGAGGCAAGTGTAAATGAAATGAAATTCCCAACGCAAAACTTTACCAAAAACTAATTTGAGGCCCAAAAATTATGAGAACGAAAAGGAGATGGTGTTGGGAATGGGAATGGGAATGGAAATGGAAATGGGTATGGGACTTGTGCATGACTTGACTCTGCCATGTCAGAGTCAGGCTTTCCCTTGGGAAAGTTGCAGGCATATCACGTATACGTCCGGATGACAGGAACACACAAACAGCAACAGCAGTAGGAACACATTTTTGCAAACAGCAGGGAGCAGGGAGCAGGAGCAGGAGTCGGCGTGCCTAATTGTGCCTGAATGGCATGAAAGATGGATTTGCATACGCACAATGAACCAGGGAATTTAATAAACTTCACCAGAAGCAACTGCAAGCTATGCGCCTGTACCTTGGGTCACTATTAAGTGGTTGCCTTGGTTACCCACAAGCCTTTTGCCCCCAGGTCTTCTTCTGCCCTAATTGGGATTAACTTGAAGATTATATCACCAACTTCGGAGTGCTTTTCTGTGGCATGAAGCCTGCTCTGCCAGTGGATGACTGGCATAATTTAATAATAGCAAACATTTATTGTAGAGAACAAAAAAGAAACTTAATTTGCTGATAACATGGCAGCAAATAAGCAGGCCATCATGTCGTATACTTGATGTACTTGATAAGGCAGAAAACAAAGCATAAAACACAAAGCAAGCCTCGATTTGAAGCTATAAAGCCTGCCTGCCTGCCCGTAAAAGGTAATTCAATATTTGCATAATTGACTTTTAATATTCCGCCCAGCCCCGATATTCAATGCTAATCAGCGTGTCTATGAATATCAGGTTTTGGCTTTAACCTCCGATCCCACCCACCCAGGAATTGCCAAATCGGGGCCGGCGATGAGCTGGAGAAACTATCAAGCGCTCAGTTTTCAAAAATATTCTAGTTTCCCAGCTTTGAGTGTGTGGGCAGCCTGCTAATTTCATATTTAATCAGTCAAGTTAGAGATCGATCGTAAATCTTGAAGCTCACACTAAATACCACCACTTTCACATAATTAATTAATTCAAATGTCGAAGACGAATGCCTTTTGGTAGCTGCCATTGTCGAACAACGCATAAACAAGACCAGAGTCATTAATCAATGTGATTTATGGGGGGGGCGCGCATATATAACATATTCAAAAGAAACTAAAACTAAACCTATATCGAAAACTATACATCTTCCTCTATAAACTTGAAAGAGTTACACTTGCTAATTAAAAGGGTGAGGAGTCAGTCGTACGCCACCGCCACCTCTGCTTTATGCAAATGCTATCGTGTTGACATTTCCATCATTATGGGTTCTCTTTGGGAATCCATAAATATATATATATTGTATATAAACCGTGTACAAATTGGCACACCACACCACACACACCCACAGTGAGATGGGGAAACCCGTTTGGAAAAGCAAACTAGTTTCCAGTGACATACAGCACACAATCCAGTCTCTCTCTCTCTCTCGTCTCTGAACGGTGCTTAGGCCAAGTTTAATGGGCATGTACACTTGGAGTGCATATCCATTTCTGAGCTGGGGATACACTGGGGATATATATGTGTATATAGATGTATATCTATAGATACTTGTACATGTACTGGTTGCATTTGAATAGCATTGGCACTCGCAGCTTTTCCCCGTCTTCTGGCTGGCTTTCCACACAGGCCTCCCTGCTGGCGAAAACCTGTTCCGTCCGACGGTGCGTATACGTGATAATTGGTAATTGAATCGTGCTCGAAGTGCTCTGTGGGGCGGCTCAACACCCACTCTGTATGCTTTGTCTTTGTCATGGAAGGTGCAAAATCATATCTCTGACCTTTCAACTTGATCTTGGTTTGCAGCAAAGGGAAATGGGTGGGTGGTGGGGGGAAATGATTGCTAGCATTCGATTTGTAATTAAATTGCCAGGAAGCTGGAGATGTTCTGGCTGTATTATGTTTATTTATGAGATTTTGTAGTGATAATAAATAGACTTTAAAACATTTCTAATATTAATTTGATATTTAAAAATATTTAAGAATTATTTAAGTCAATAAATTCAATAGATTTGTAATTAAAGTGCAACGAAGCTGGTAATGTCCTGGGTTTATTTTATTAAAACCTATTTAAATTTTGTGTTACCTTTTTTAGTGTTTGTAAATTTACTTCTCTTATAATATCTCTAAATAAACATTCGATAATATTTAGTATTAAATATATTTGTTATATTTTTCGCATTAATTTAATTCAAAAATCGTAGATCTATTAATATTTAACACTCATTTAATTCATAAAATGGATAAGAAAATGCATTATAAAGTTCTAAAACGAAGAATAACTATTAAGAGGTATGTACCTTCGCAATTTTGGCTTCATTTTCTTAATGGGAAAGCCAGGAAATATATTTTTAACGTATATTAAACAAGTATGTAATATTTTTCAAAATACCTTTATTAAAAATGTATCTATACCCCAGAAACATAACGTTTTCTTTCCATTAACTTTATAAATAAACTCTAACTACACACAAAACTCCATTTTGCAGCATTCATCACCTTAAATACACCACAAAATGTAACCGGAAACGGAAGCAGGCGTTATAATTTTGTGGTGCCAACTGAGAGCATCTTTTGAATAGTTCATAAAAAATATAAAGGGTTACGTTACGTTACTTTTCAGGCCAAAGCCAGGCCATCAATCTTCCGCCGACCGAAGACTGCTCTGGGTTCCGCGCCAACTGCCAACGTGCGAGATCGTCGAGCGTGGCGATTAAAATCAAAGATAATGCAGAACCCGCTGAATGCTAATATTCGCAGGGGTGGGAGGTGGGAGGTGTGTGTGTGTATCTGTGCTCGATCCATTTGTATCTGCCGGATGCACGAACGCAGCGCAGCAGCTCTTTACGCTCCTCGGCTTATGTTAATTGCCGGCAATTAATTGTTGTAAGCTAATTTTGATTTCCTCCGCTCGTTGTTTTATTTGTATTTTTTGCCAGCACACAAACTAAGCCAAATTAATAAATTAACATAATTAGTGAGGGAATAACAATAAATTTACTGTAATTTCAGACTCTGCCAACTCATTGTCTTGCCGAGCGAACGAGCGAGCGAGCGGTGAGTGTCAACACGGCCCCCAAACAGATTAAAACAAAAGCTGGTAAACAGGCAAATAAATTAGCATAAATGGTAGAATGCCAAAGCGGGCTAGAGCAGGGGGGTACAGAGAAAGAAAGGGGGGGCAGAAAGAGAGCAGGTAAATAAGTAAAGTGGAAAAAACGTCAGGTGTTGTAGAAATGCAAACTAAAAACAACGAAAGCCAACGAAATCTATGAAAATGCGAAACGTGAAATAAAACAATAAAGTGTACAACAAATAGTTAAGTACGGCTGATAACAGCTTGAGCTATGCAAAACGAAGTGTGGAATACTCTTTCCCAAAGGAGAAGCTTATTAATTTCCAAGGAAAGTTTAGGAATTTAATTAAAATTGAAGAAATGTTGTTGAAGAAAGTGTAAAAACTGTTTAAGCTGGTTTTATAAAAATAGTTTGGTTATGTTTAAAGAAAAATCAAATATTTAATCTTTTAAATAAAGGTTTTAATAAAATATTTATTAGATTTCAACAGGTTTTTTAATGATAATGATCAACCAATACAGTATAATCTTAAAGTCTTGTATATTAGTTTCTATTAACATATATAAACAAGTAATTGGTACCAAGTAAGAACTGTATTTGTATACCTTAAAAAAAACACACATTTATCTCATTTAGTGTACATTTATAGAAGTTTTCCATATGTATACCCTTACAGGGTATTGCAATTTTATTCAGAAGCTTCAAAAATAGTGAAGGAGTCATTTCCGACCCTATAAATCATATATATTCTTGATCAGCATCAAAAG
>JAEIHY010009371.1:0-14233 GCA_018904565.1 Drosophila tsacasi | reverse complement strand
CCGTCTGTCTGTCCGTCTGTCCGTCTGTCCGTTTCTACGCAAACTAGTCCCTCAGTTTTTCCGATCGTTCCTATGAGAGCTATATAATATAGTCGTCCGATCCGCCCCGTTCCGACTTATATAGTAGTGAGATCATATAGGAGACAATGTGCAAAGTTTCATTCAAAAAGCTTCAAAACTGAGGGACTAGTTTTCTTAGGAACGAACAGACGGACAAACGGACGGACGGCTAGATCAACTCGGCTGTTAATGCTTATCAAGAATATATATACTTCATAGGGTCAGAAATGACTCCTTCACTGCAAACTTCTGACTAATATTATAATACCCTGCAAGGGTATAAAAACCGAAGAATGGCGAACACAAAACATCGAAGCAAAATCATGAAATGAAGTATCAGACAACTGGCAGGTGTGAGATTCAAGGAGCATTTACAAATTGCCAAGCAAACCACATCTAATGCAGGCACTTAGAGCCGATTAATTAATCAATGCAAATTTTTCGCAGCTCGGCGTTTGGTTGGCTGAAGTTCTCGGTTGAGGGCAGCACTCCACAAGGTCCCAAGTGCCATCGAGCCCCACCTAATACAGCTTCAGCTCCACACCACCAGCTTATTCGGCATTCGCAGCACTCAAAAGCCACACGGCACTTCTGGCCCAACGAACCCATTCCGGCGCCTGAAATCGGACTAAATTAAAAAGCGAATTGAATTATACAAATGTGTGTGCCCAACAAGAAGCACGGAATGCGAGCTCCGGCTGAAATTTGCACGTGGAAAAACCGCACAAGAGGCCACTCTCCGGGTAAGTTGACCGTATTAATGGGCTTGGTGGCCAGACCTCTTCAACGATGCCAGTGCGTGCGTTTATGCGATGCCCAATTCAAAAATTGTATCGATTTACTCTATTTGATCACACACACGACAAATGAGTTCTAAAAGCTACTCCTCTTTTCACTAAAAATTCAGGTTTCCCGGGGGGACTCAATTGAATGCGGAATCAAAGAATCTTAAATCGCGTTCATATTTTTGCACTTTTATTAGCGTGAGAGAGTTTCTATTCGGCTTTTTCTGAAATAAATTCCAAACAACAGACATAACTGCAATGGTGTAACCTAGGTCAACGCTGTTTCTTTCATTTCATGGATAAATGATTCATTAAAGTCGACGTTCCAAATACATGAACATCAACGCATAAACTTACAAAGTCTGCAAATTGAACTTGCTCATATTTTCAATAGCTCAGAATAATCACTCGGCGGGGTGGGCAGGATTTATGGCACACACGCACAAGTTCTAATTAAACAAACATTTTGTAATTTTCGTTGAACGGCAAAACGACGACACGTGGTCCTCAGAAGAGGCCAGGAGAGGCAGTGGCAGAGGGATGCGACAGAGCACAAACCACTTAAGTACCAAAGCAATTTAAAGCCGAGGCCAAAATGCCAAAACGAATTCACCTCGCAGACACGGAGAGAGGGAGGCAGTGGGAGGGGGCGAGGGTAACGCATGACGGCTCTATACCCGGCCGGGCTGAGCTTACATATGTACTTTGTGTAAATATGTGCCCGGCATATTTTGCAAAAATAAACATTGCCTCAAGCTATAGACCGACTGTGTATAAACAACGCTCCCCTCCCAGCCCGCTTCGGCCACCACCCAGCACCTTTCACCTTCACCCTGTTCCCGATTCTGCCGGGTCAAATTTGCACTGGGCAACCCTGATGGAACAGACGGTCGTTTATGTATTTTAAATTTATTTGTTTATTTATTAACTGCATTTTATTTATTTCTTCATTTGGGCCGCGGGCTGCGGCTTGATTTCCGGCATTATAACGTCCTCGGACCACAGATGTTTCTGCTCCCCGGAAAGGTGTGCTCAGGGCTGGCTATCAGGACAAATTTGCTTTGGGACAGTGGGATGAATAACTCACAATTATCGGGGTATAAAGCTAAAGGACTAGCAAAGATGTCTGAAACTGACGATGAATATCTCGCGCCAGATTTTAATTCAACAGATATAGATATTGTGATAAAAAGATGAGATAATATATTCCACATAAAGGTGCTAAAAAGGTTACAAAAGATTATACAATTTAAACATTTTTCGCAAAGAGCAAGGGCCTGGAAAATGGACATTGGCAGCTCTGTTAACTTTCCGTACCATTCATTTCCTTGAGTTGAAGCCCCGGCTTTAGGAACCCCGAACTCCGGTTTACGGCCTGTCCTCGATGCGAAACAGTAATTGCTACTTCGTCGTATTGCCGGCCAAAGGATCGCTCCCCTTTCTCCCTTTCCCCACCACACCACACAACCAATCAATCAAATTACTCGCAATTATTGCACGGCAACTGCAGTGCAAAAGGCCGACAGCTGTCCTTAAAACAAAACGAGGACCAGGGGCTGCGGGACAAATAAACAAACGGACACAAGGACAATTAAAACAGGGCCAACAGGCATGGCAGAAGGCTGCTTCTGTCCCGTTGCAATAATTATATATGTAAATAAACGGAATACGCATAAAAGTCATCGTCGAGTGGGCCCGAATGGCGGCCGAAATGGAACTTTCGCTCTGGCAGCCCAACTGTACATAGTGTTACATAGTGGTTGTCCCAAGGAGCTAGTCCTTTGGCCGGCGCAGTTTTTAAAAACTTGGAAGTCATCAAGGAAATTAAAAATTATTAATAAGGCAAGAACTCGCCGCCCATTTGATAGTTTATTGCACTTGCTATTTGCTCCACGACTAGCTGGTAACTTTGCCGGCGCTGGGCACTATAATTTTACAGTTATAGCTTTTTAGTGTGCAACTATTTTTCGTGTAAAACTTTTAATGGAATTCAGCAGGACCCAGCTTCCCGGCAAAGAGCAATCGCCCACCTCCCCCAATTCGATAGTGTGAAGGGAGAAAGCGCATCAAAAAATAGACACCATTTTGTGAGAGGGAGCCTGAGGGGGAGTGGGAGAGGGACGAAGCCCGGCGAGGAAGTCATAGTAAAATGAGCGGAAATGAATGGTTTTAAATAACAGCAAATTATGAGTTAAGTTTTCCCAAGTAGAAGCACAAGAAATTGGGCGAGTTGCTGGGGAAAAGTTTTCGGCTCCAGTTGGATGGCTTAATAAATAATTTCTGAGGATGCTTTGAGGATACTTTGGCCACCGAGTTACACTCGAAACACGGACCTGAGACGCCTTGGTTACCCCAAATATGCTGCGGCAACCGTTGATTACTACCTTGTACAGATTCAGGCTCTTCTTTGAAAATGGGAAATTAATTATCACACGTGTCCTCTGTCGGGACGAGCAAATTGCCAAGCCCGGGTCCTGACAGATCTCGTCGGGCTGCAAAAACTTTGGCAAGCTAGCTGTTATAACTCAAAAAATAATTTCGATTCCCCTATGGATTCCCGGGAGAGTCAGAGCAGTGGGGAGACGGACACAGAAAAAGATAGCGGCAGCCCTGCGTTGACGTTGCACAATGCCAAAAACGTCATTTGTCAAATGCAAACAGCTCTAAGAATAAACATCAACGGAAGTAATGCAGCCACAAAATACATAAAACAAGCTGCAGCAAGAACGAGGCCCTGCGAGGAGGGGCGGCAGACCTACGGAGCTGGTGGAGTCCTTCTGGGGCAGGAGGAGCAACTGACAACAGACAGTGCAGCTAATTATCAGCAGCCAGAAGAACTCGACAACTCGTTGGCCAATGCAAACACGGTCAGCAAGGGGGGCGACGAGGGGATGCAGCTGGGGCAGTTGCAAAAACTAAGAGTATTAATGAATAGCAAACGACTTTGACTTGGCCCTCAGCAGTCCGTCCGTGGAAAGTCCTCTAGACTTTTTTGGCCCTGTTGAGTTATTTACCCAAAAAGCTGACGATGAAGCTAACGATGATGCTACCGCCCCGCCGCTCGTGATAATGATGATAATAATAATGGCGATGATGCTGATAATGGAAATGCATCGAGCTCTGCATCCAACGACATTGGCTATTAATCATCTTTAAACAAAAGACAGGCTCCTACACCAACTACTCCGGCAAGAACAACTAAAACATAAACAACGGGTTAACCCTTTCCGACGTCTCTGCATTATCGTTAAGTAAAAACACATCTAGCACAGTGGGCCGGAAACTTCTTAGGACATAACATACAGAAATTATTTTATAAAAATATTTTTGAATGCAAAAATACCAAATGATGTTTTGTAAATTTATAGCACAAAATGTAATTTTACACTATTCAAATAAGTTTATAGAAAAGCCAAAAAGACAGAAGCCTTACAGTCATTATTTTTGGCTTGGAAGCACACTCAAGCACACTCTTCCGCTAAAAGAAATATGCTTGCATATGCCAATGGACACGTATGAGCGTTACGCATTGAACATTATATGGTATTTGCTTTCACCTTCTGTGGTCCCACTGTAGTTCAATGCGCTCGCCGCCTGCCCGTGAGCACAACAAGTGCAGTCAACAATGACAGACGAGCAAATGGTCTGATGTACGATGGCAGTCTTGCCCCCTGCCTTGGCCGGGATGCACCGCTGCCGGTGCTGGTGCGATCCAAGGCAGGACTGCTCTGGCTGCTGGGGGCTCTGCTCTGCTCTGTTGATATATGTCGCTTGGCTGGCTTGTTTGTTTGTCTCCCCTTCGATGGGGCATCCCATGTTACTTGTCCTTGTCGTCGTCGTCATCGTTTGTCGCATTGTCAAGAAGATGCATGTTGCTTGTCTTGCCAAAAGTGCAGGCCTCCACTCCGCTCCACTCCCATTTCCATTCCCGTTCCCGTTCCCTTCCCCTTTCCGTTCCCGTCAGGTTCACTCCCTTGGGGCGCCGCATTAAATCAGCAATTGAAACAACATCACTCATGACACGTTTTGGTTGGCCTGATGTCTCGAGCCGAGTGGCTGGGTGGCGAAGAGGTGGAGTGGAAGTGGGTGGTGTCCTGGCAGGAGGGCTGCCATTTTGTGTGTTCGTCGTGCTTAATTTGCGTCCAGCTCAAACACACACTCACGTCGGCGGTCCCCTAAAGTGCATTTAGTTGCAAGCATTTATTGTTTGTGGTCAAATGTGCCGTCCGTTGTCCATCGCTCCTGCGGCCAGGACGAGGCCCTCATTGTTATAATTCTGTGGAAGTGTGTGTGCCGCAGTGGAGTGCGTGCGGGCGGGCGGGGGACATATTGCAACGACATAAATGCATAATTAATTTGGCTTTCCCTGCTTCAGGGTCCGGGCTGGCCCTTCCCCGACCAAAGTCCGCTTCTCACTTTGCACTACTTGAACCCCGGTCAAAGGTCCCCCTGCCACTTCGTGGCTATTAACTGTTAATTAGCCTCGACATGGGACCCGGGCACGCAGATATGGCACAAAGATCGGGGCTGTCAGCCCTAAAAGAATCCGTTTGATTTTGCGCCCATAAATATCCGCGGCAATCGCAGTCTGCCGCCAGGGCCAATTAAATTTTTAGCCGGGTTTGCCGAGGTCCTCCCCAGCCGAGCCATGAGAAATAGCGAAATTTATAGAAATCACAGAGGGCAGAAGATGCTTTATGACTGCACACAGAGCTCATTAGTATCCATAATTTATGACAAACTTCTTTATGTGAAGTGCCAAAGACTGGAACGGAGTCGGCTGCCATTCCCACAAATAACTTTGCCGCAGCAGGCAGCCTCGTGAAGCCGAGAACCTCATATAATATTTCCACACTCGCTGGGGCAAGATTGCAAGTGCGTTGCAAATAAATTTTCGTTATGACTCGAGATCGCGCTGTAATCGTTCCATTTAATGGGAAGCACGTGTGAAAACTGCAATTTCCCGGCGCAGACGAGGAGCTGCCAAACTAAAATTACATTCTACCGGAGCGGAGCGGGAAGAGCTGCAACAGCAGCAGCAGCTCATTAATGTCGCGGCGACATCTCGCCGGCGTGGTAGATGCGACTGCGGCAAGGGACTCGGCCGTCTCCTTGCTCACCTCCTCGATTTCCGCCGGGAGAAGCGCTCATGCAACAGATTCGCCAATGATTTAGCTGCAGCCAGGCGTCGAGTAAATCATAAGCCAGGCAGAACCAGAACCGGGGCCCCCGCCCCGGCTGTCTGCATAATTTATGCGCTTCGCTTTAAAGTGTCACAAGTCGAGGGAGCGCGCAACTGTTTTTCAATTAGGGCGGCGCAAATGCAAATTTATGCAAATCCTTGGCCAAAAACTAAGCAACATCCGCATAGAACGATGTTGCTTAGTTTTTGGCCAGCGGCAGGGCTCCATCACTCCCGTTTCGTTCCCGCGTCCCGTTTCCCTGAGCAGTTGTGAGAGGGAGGCGCCGCCATTTTGTGTCATTGTTTCTTGCATAATTTGCACCTCCAAGCAACCGATGGCGAAGTCGAAGCGGAAGCGGAAGTAGGAAACGAAGCGGCAGCAGAAGATGGCTACCGGGCAGGCCGCCGTAACATTTCGCAATTACTCTTAGTGCCGGGACTAAATTAATAAAACGTGAAATTTCCCATTTTAATATTTATGAGACTCCGCGATGTGCCCAACACAATTTGTGTGCCGAGGAAATTGCACAAATACCCAGCTCTCAAGAGGAGCTGGTTGTCCTGGAAGCGTTTAAGCTATCGACAATTCTGTAGCAGCTACCTCAGAGACGGGGGTCGTTCGAGCAATGCTTCTCTGAAGGCTTCGAGAGGTGGATCAATCATCTTGCCCTGGCCAAGTCTGAACCACAAACGCTTTGGACCGTCAACCAGAAACCTGCCCTTCACCCGACCTCGATTTGCTTTGTGCCATTCGATTCGTCAGCAATGGAAGACAATCTCGGCCTGGGTTGAAAGGAGAATGCCAAAAAAAGTCGAATCCAGATAACTAGAACGAATTCACCTACCCGGCCTTCAGGGCCATCGTTTTTCATCCATTCTCCCCCAATCCGGCCTGCCTCCGCCGGCTTTCTTTGTGGGCTGCGCCCACTGAGAGATTGAAAGTAAACGTGCGAAAATAAAAAGTCATTCCCACGTCGGCGCCCGAGGCAGTGCCCACCGTCTGGACCTGGCTCCTCGACAAATGCAAGGAATGCACGCAACAAGACAGAGTGGGGCGGAGAATGGGGCTGGGCAAGGGCAGAGAGGCTGGTGCCCGATTAAGGGCTACAAAGTCAGCCCCAAGCTCGGAGCTGCTCAATCCAACTGATTCGCCCCTCTGCGACTCCGACACCGGCTCCGGCCCGTTCTCGTCTGTGTTATGTTTAATTGAATGCGATTTCATTACGTCGATGAACCCCCTCCCGCCCCAGCCGCCTCCCCCATCGTTGAACGGTCCAGCTGGCCTGCACTCGAGGATTCGCAGCCTCGGACCAACGGAAATTGAGGCATTATTGTGATTCAGTGATTTTGCTCTTTCCCCAGCTCAGCTCCCAGAGTGACTGCACTGGGGAGGAGACGGAGCAGGGCTGTCGAGAGTGGGGCACTCGATGGTACTGTGGCTAGGTGGCGGGTGAGGCTCACTGCCCTGTTGATTTTGGCATTTCAATGGGTTTTGTGTGTTGGCGATTCGATCAGGTTATTAAGTGCACACACGCATACAGAGCGGCCGGCGAAAGAAAAGCCAGGCACCACCCACGCCCGCCCATCAATCCAAACGGGGGCATTCCGCTCGCCAGTCGCAATTCGCCATTCAATGGCTTTGTCGTGGCGTTCTATGAGGTGCGAAACTAATTTGCGCCGAAATTAGTTTTCTTTCTCTTGGCACAAAATTGCGCTGCAACCCCAAAAATGGGTGCTGCGTCCGTGCACCGAAGCTCGGTCAGCTCTGGCCAGCCCTGGTAAGCCCTGGCAGCCGTGCGATTGCCGGATTCGCACATTTTTTGCAGCCAGCACCACTTTAATGAGTCGCACATGTCCGGCGAGTGCCGCTGGCCTTGCTGAGCATTTGGATGGGAATTAACGAGGCGTGTGACATCATCGGATGTCAGTGATTAGGGACATACGTTCAGGGATTGGCCCATAGACGTAAGGCGGAGTGTCGCTAGTTTCCGAACTGAGTCTTAACTGTGGCCTAGCCCATCCAGGTGGAGCAATTTAAATTGTCACATACAATCCACCGGAGGCAGCGAAGCGATCCCCTCATTAATGAAGACACTCCCGTCACTGCGCTGGCAGAGGAAATCCATACGCTCCCAGCCCAGAAAGAAATCCAAGAACACTCTGCTCGGAATCGTACTCAGACTGCGGGTCCCGCCCCATCTGGAGACAAAGGAAACGGAAGCGACTGAGCACACTTAAGTGAAGCGCGTAATCCGAGCCACACAACAAATGCCACAGCAGCAGCCAGTTATGGAGCGGGCGGGCGCAGGCAGCCCCAGCAGGAGCAAGAAAATGCTAAGGAGCAAAAAGGATCAACGGCAGCTTTGCACGTTGCCTGAAACCAAATACACACACACACACACACAACAATCACGAACCCTGGACTGACCAAGGAGCGCCGGTTATGTCACTCGCTGAAGGAAGAACTCCTCCGGCACCGCGTGTGACAAGGTTGAGCTGGAAATCATTGCACGGTCACGTGTCCATCATTAATGGCCATTCCCAAGGCATTGGCCCAGCCACCCGGACTGTCATAAGACATTTGACTTGGCCCTCGGATCTCCGACTCGTGCATGCAATGGCCGGCTGCTGGCCACACTGACGAAGTGATTACCTGGGAGAGCCCGGAAATATGGCTCCTGATATGTGAAAAGTTGCCGAGCTTTGCTGGAGTTTGGCCCAAAGCTACTGGAAGTACTGCCAGAACTTTGAAATTAAAAGCAATGACGCAGGAAAGTCTACTTAACTTTAAGACTCCCCGGTCCTAGTCCGTTAATCCGTAGAATATTTAACAGCTGAAATCTCCCAAGATGGCCTCATTAGCATGAGAAACAATGGGGCTTGTAATCCTGTTCCACCTCTCCCGGATCCCTCCAGCACTGTGATAGCCCAAAACGAGGTTATAAATGGCACGGGCGATTGCCTCCCCACTAAGACCCCACCCCAGGAGTTGTCCGAAAGGACAAACACTTAATTTCAATTGCTGCAATTAAGAGCAACCCACACGAGTGGCGAGCGCCCATAAATATGCCTTAAAGAGTTAAACCCAGAGACTGAAAAAAGCAGCCCAGACCTCTCCCCGCACTCACGTGTCTAATTAAGCAGCCCGGCGGGAACAGGGGCCGAAGGTGGCACACATGTCACCGACGAAGCTGGCCGACCAACTTTTGCCGGATGACCTTTTTTTCTAAATCACTAGCCACACAAGCCGTGGCTCTCAGGGCCACCGTCGCCGCCACCGCTACTGGCACTGACACTGGCATGGCCACAAGGGCCAGACGGCGCTCCCAGTTAGCAGCAGACAGCCACGCCCCCTCCTGCAGGGCAGCCATAACCCCTTAGTTGGAGGACTCGCCAGCTCCTGCTGGGCAAATCATTCAACCCTTAAATTGGTACGCAATGTCAGCGATGAATTATCTGCAACCTGCTAAACAAGCGCAAAGAGCCGGCTGCCGGGCAGCCTTTGAGCCATTTACATAACGTCCCTGCCGGGTGGAGTCCGGGTCAGGGTCGGGGAAAGCGGAGCGGGGGAGGAGCTGGGGCAGAGTAGTGCTGGCAGAGCTCTTGTCAAACGTCGGACGGTGTCAAAGCAGCTCGCGACGCGGCCATAAATCACAAGCCAGCCCGGTCCGATCCCGCACGCCGAAAAGTGGAAGGTTTAAAGCGGGCATAAGACGATGGGGTCGGCGAAATAGCTTTAAGGTTCAGTGAACTCGACAAGGCTTAAAGTTTAAAGCTGCTGCCCCATATCGATTAAAAGGCGATGCATGGGGCCACATTGGCTCTAATTTACTGATTTTGGGCTCGGCCTCACTCCTCCTTGGCAGGGTGAGTTTCCCCGGGCTGAAGGGGCAGTTTCGGCGTCGGACTCAACTCAAGTGTAAAATTAAAACTCGAGCAATGAAAAATCATCAACGTCAGACCCACAGACGATTGTAGGGGAAATATAAAAACAGTGGCAAAAATAGCTTTAGCTTAGCTTTTAGCTGGAGTAGGAAGGGGCCTGCACAATACGTCTGCTGTCGGAGTACTGGGGGACAAAATATGAGCTACAAAAACGCCAAGCGATCAAAGGCAGCCCACCAGCTGCGGGCATCTCAGCCATCAGGCATCCTGCCATTCTGCCATCCTGCCACGCCCCTCGCACCGTTTGATGAATGGTGAACAGGGGACATAGTCAAGTCGAGGAATCCAGGAGACGGGCAGACGATGACAATGTCAATGCCGACATCGAAACCGGAAAATTGCTGCGGGTATTTGCCACTTTTATATGCTGTCCGAATTCGAAGCTCCCTTCCGCACTCCCATTCCGTATTCAGCATTTATTGATAATTTTTTAGGGCAGGCCGGTACGGTGGCTCGGGGGGAATCTAGAAATCCATGCCTAATTGAGGCGATTAGTGGGCCGACTCCGCAGAAAGTGTCGCGTCAGGCAACCTCTGACAGGAGAGCATCATGTAATTTGTAAACTAAATTGCGTCTTGCCGGACGGGTCCCTCCATCCTGGGAGATCTATGGAGTGCCAGCAGGCTTCAGCCTGTCATTGACATATTGTACATCATCACAAAAATATTAACTGTTCATTGACAGTTGCCTCTTTGCCCTGCTCGGCGCCGCCTGTCAACAGCTCCTTCCTTGCAGCACTGGTCGTCGCCCGTAAAAAGTTGAGAAATTGCGCTAATAAAATTTAAGTCTCGGCTTCCATCCTTCGCTTTTTACTTACTCCACCTCCTGCCAGACAATCGACGATGGACAGCGACAAGTGGAATCGAATCTGTCCGGACAACAATTTAATGAAACGTTAAATTGCTGGCCAGTCGGTGATCGGAAGTTTATGTGTCACAGGACGCGATGAGTGAGAGCTCTGGCCCCCGGACTGGTCCGCATCCCACCGACAACTACTTAGCCAACTGTGCCAGATGCAGGCCAAATGCAAACCGTTTTCACCCACCAAAACTTAATTAATCCGCCCAGCTTTCGTCTTTATTCCGTGTTTTTCAGCACTCTCTCCCGTAGCTATTTTTTAGGCAAAGGGAAAATGTCAATAACACGAAAGCCGCAACTCGAGCCGAGGCAAACGGCAGAAAAATATGCGAAAACTAAAGCGGACTGGAAGACGCAAAGTTTCGCTGTCGTCACCGTCGCTGGCAAGGATATTACAAAATCCATTAAAATTCTATTTCCTGCCATCAAACTGCCCAAAGTTAAATAAAGCGCAGCTAGAGAACGGTTAGTGGGCAGTGAATGGCGGGCAACCGAAATAATAATAATAAACGACAAACAGCCAGCCCGAAAACAAACAAGCGCAAAAGTTTTCGCTTCTTCTCGATTTTGGCTGTTGACAAAATGGCACGAGGAGTGCGCTGGAGCTCTCCGGCTGCAGAGGTCCTTGAGCCGGAGCTTGAGCCACTTGGCGATGCAGTCGACAAGGGCTGACTGCATTTAAAAGCAGCAGCTTCCGAGGCAATACGGACGAAACTAATAAGCCCATGGAGTGGTCTGGCCCGCCCCGGAGCATTATGGAGCTATAAGGCGCAGTTAATAAAGTTGCAAGTGGTCTTTCAGTCTGGCTCCGAGACCTGGCGATCCGCATCCGGACCCAGCCCCGGATCCGGATCCGCTTGACTTCGCTCTGCAGGCGGAGCATCGTCGCTTACTAATCCCGCGTGCAAATCCCGCCCAGAAACTGCAGTGGTGTGGCGGCCATAATGCCAAGCCAAGCATCAATAAATGTTCAACAACCTCGCAACAGCAGTGGCGGCGAGGGGCGAGGGGCGACGCAGTTGAGCAAATAAAGCATAGTTTAGAACATAATGAAGGCAGCTTAACTTGGCTAAAATGAGCTGCAAAGCACGACCTCTCCGCATTTTGCTGTTGTTCGCAGTTAGCCCCCAGCTCAGGCCCGCCCGCGAGTGCATGCGTTTGGCATAATTTCCAGCGCCATTCGGTGCGGTGCCGCAGAGTTTCTTTTTTCGCCAGAGCTCACGGGATTTATGTTTTAATTTTCGCGGATTTGAGCGCATAATTAAAAAATGCTGCTTTGGCCGGAACGTCGCAGAGTTATTGCCGAGCGTTTCAGAATTTATGGGATGCAATAAGCAGCTCATAATGAGGCAGCTAAATCGCTTTCCAACCCAATAATTCCGCACTCTTCACTCCAGAAAGGTTCCCACTCACGACAATCGTCGAAATTCAATTTGCAATAAATTCGACGGCAAATACGTGCTTTTTGAGTAAATTCTGCATCAATTATGGACGAGGACAACGACGACCCTTCTGGAAAAGCGCTCGGTTCTCTTTGGCGCGTAATTGTTACCAAAATTGTTTTCAATCGTCGCTCTCGTCGACTCTGTCGCAGGCTTATTTGCGCAATGCTCGTAACTTATTCAAAGGCAACTAAATGTTTCCGATTGATTTCATCCCTCCGGAGTGGGAGGCGGGATAGTTCCTGAAGGACAGCCTCTCCCGGCTGCGATCGATCCCCGGCCCCTCCGTGGCTATTTCAATTATGCAATTCTCAGCATTCACTCGCATAAGCACACACATTACTCAATATGAAGGGCCCGCGTATCGTCCTCTGCATTTATTGTTTTACTGCGAAAATAAGGGAGGGACGGCGGCAGAAGGAGACGAAGATGGAGCCGTATGGATAACAAACAACAAAAACGGAATCCTTCCGAGTAACTGTTGAAATGAATTAAAAACATGCGCCATCTGCAATTTGTTACGACAACGAAGGACACGGATGGGCAGAAGGAGGCGTAGGGCTGGGAGCTTGGAGCCTGCATCCTGCATTCTGCGCCGGCTCTTGTCCCCCTGGGTCCTCCACGATATTTGGACTGGGTTCGCCGCCTCTCCCCGGCCGAGTCCAGACTGGAAAAACTGCAATAATGTTGGATTACGTGTGGAAATTACTTAAAAAGATTTTCAATTGTTCCCGGAGGGAGCTGCATGGGAGATGGGCAACGGCTGCTGTTTATTTTCGGCTGCCCGGAAGAAAAGTTGCCCAAGACTGCAGAAATAATGAACTTTTGTTGCGACAAACTATGAATTTATGGTCGCAGCCAAACCAGCTGCCCGACCGGCTAGAGGACACACTTGGGGGACTTTATTGACCGAGCAGGCAATAGCAGGCGGACGCTGGATCGTCTGCTCCAGATCACCGAGCGCATTTATAATCCCACCTCGATCTAGAGAACATAAGGTCGCCCCTTCCTCCAAGAGGTAGTGGACTGGGCAAATTAATATTTAATGTCAGGCCGACCTCCCAGACTCTACCAAGCTTATCTACTTTCTACATTCACTCCCTCCGCCCAGTTAACCGCCCTGTTAATTACGCTTAACTAGCGCCATTGCCGGTGGAGCTGAGACTGCAGGCGAATCCAGCTAAGAAGCTAAAATTAAACATGCGGAGCTCGGGGATACGACATGGAGCCGCAGGACACCCGTGAATTCTATTAGTCCGACCAACAGTTACCCATTATAATAATGTTATCGTGATATCGCGCAGCTTTTATGCTCAGAAAAATAAGTTAATGAGTCAAAAGCTTTTCCTTGCCCAGCAGTTTTTAAACAAAAAAAATACTATGGCACTGTTACCAAATCGACATAATAAATACCAGACCGAGAGAGCTATATACGCACCCAATATACCCCCAAAATTCTCGACTTCAGGGTACCTACAGACACCGGAAAGGCACAAGAAGCTGCTACATAAACTTAGACCCGTCGAAAACAATGAACCCATGAGACAGCCAAATGACACTTAATTTTTCAAAATAGTCGACGACACCTCTTCCCCGACGCCTGCGGGTCCCTGGAGAGACTCCGGCTCGTCTCCAGCCGAGTGTTATCCTGTCGCCCAGCGCAATTTGTCGCCCAAGTAATTAGTAAGATTTAAATTGCTTCCAGCTACCTTGCCGCTTTCCTCCGTTCGCTCGGCTTTATTCACATGTCTTCCCCTCCCCGGCAGTTGTATTAAACACATTAAGTGCTTGTCGCTCCTAACTTTTGTCTAAGCGTTTCAATTAATTTTCATAGTCGCAACATTTCCTTCTTTTTTCCTGTCGCAGTTGCAGGTTCTTCCCTGATTCGCCCGTGCCATCTCTAGGCCCGTAATTAGTTGTCGCTATATTGCTCTACGTTCTTCGCCGAATGAATTCGCTTT
>JAEIHY010009360.1:0-20712 GCA_018904565.1 Drosophila tsacasi | reverse complement strand
GCTGCAAGGGTATACAAACTTCGGTTTGCCGAAGTTAGCTTCCTTTCTTGTTTTAATTGAGTTTGTTTTATGTCTGCGCATTGCGGTACAATTAGGTGCTTAAGTTAGGCAAAGTTAGAAAAATGCATGAATGAAAAGACTTGATTTTAAGTTGCTTTTTTTTTAAGTTTAAACAGCCACAATCCACCTATTTGGAATTAAAGCATTGCACATTTAAATACATAAAATCAGAATAGTTGTTGGCTTTTCGAGGTTTTTTTTTATCATTATTTACAAATTGACAGCCGTGTCCTGCGAACAAACTTTAACAGAATAGCGAAGCATTCAAAACTTTTATACCCTAAAGTTACGATTCCGGAGCGACTATTGAGCAGCGTAAAGTCGACACTTCCGTCTCCAGAGTTTCCTTTCCCGAAATAGGGGAAATATATGTAGCGTGTATATGGAGAACCTGCCCTCAATTCGGTATCTGATTGCAGCTACTGCGACGTCGAGGGCGCTGCAATTGTTGCTGCCGCTTCCCCCTGTGGCGATGAGGAAGTGAATCCTTTTCACTGCGCCATATAATCCACACAATTTATGCAGAGAAGCGTGAAAAAGACATTATTAAAGGAGAGGGTGATCACTCCGCCGTTGCGCCTCCCTGGTACTGCTGCACCCCTTTTCCGAGCTCATTGTCCATTGTTCCACCCTCGCTGTTTTCTAACGTGCTTTAAATTAGCAACATTCTGTTCTTTTTGTTGGCCAACTTGCAGCCTTTTTGTTTTAGCCCGGGCGGGCGCTCTTTTGGTGTCACCATCAGTAGCAGCAGCAACAACTCGCTGCGTTCATTGTACGTGATTTGAAATTCATTCACTGTTGCTGGGACACTGTCAACTTTTTTTCCAGCTTTTTATTATAACTCGAAATTACCGCTCTGTCCCCTTGCCTTTGTCAACTTTTTCATACTTTTTTTTTTTCTGTTTTGTATATATTTGTATATTTTTTTTTTTTGCTCATTTGCCTTTGTAAAACTTCCGGTTAGCTGGGGCGACACAGAAGCTAAAGAAATGAAGAAGTGAAGAAAGCGCCGCACAAGAAAAGTTGCCCACACGTTGCACGTCCATTGCTCGTTTCACGTTTCATGTTACAAAACCCGCCTCGAAACTCCGAGCCCCGAGCCCCGATCTCCTAGCCTCAGACCTCAAATGTCCAATGTTGAACCAGAATCCGGAGTGACGACGACGACGCTAAGCGATAATGTTCACGTGCGTCCGCCGGCGTCGCCCAAGCCCCGATCCCCTCCGGAACTCTGCTGCAATCTGGCCGGGCAACCAAATGCGGCGCCTCGTCCAATATGGTCGGACCCCGAACTGGGCCTTCTTCGCTTCAATGGTGGTTGGTCTCTGGTGCTACGCAATCGCCAAAATATTTCATGCTTTTAATTGTAGTTTTTGTAGCTTTTTGAACTCCCATATACACTCATTGGGGATATCGAGACCCAAGGGAAGTGGCTATTATGAAAACAGAACTTTTGTTATTTCAAATAAAGGTTAGATTTTTAAATTTTGTATTTATGAAAAATAATTAATTAAACAGAGCGAAAGGAGAAGAAAATGTTGGCAATTGCAAGAAACATGCTCCTGTAATTCTGAAGAACAAATTCCCGAAGTTTATTATGGCCAAAAAAATTAGTATATAATAAAACTTTTCGTTACCTTTCTTCTTTCTTTTATTTAAAACTTCTAACTAGATGGAATTTTTTGTTCAACATTCGACATTTTCATACTTGAATCACCCTGCTGTGGGCTTTCCATTTGGATGTCTATTGCCCACCGCCCACTGCCTTCTTGGGCTCGGTTTGGTTTCCTGTCTTTGCGGCCAAAAGTGTGCTTTCGGGCTAAATACACTCACACAGGCAAACACTTGAAATTACTTACTTCTTCCGCTGTGCTTGGCACAATTTAAAAGCAATTACAAAGCCAATTAAAAGTGCATAAATATTGCTAATGAATTTCGGCGATTAGAGGAACTGGTAAATTGGGAAATTCACAAGACTCTGCGGGAAACTGTCTGCCGTTGATGCAACATCGATGACATGGAATTTAAAGTTGTGATAGTCATATTTTGTGGGAAACCGCAACGGCGATAAGAGCTTATTTATGAGCCAGATGCACAGAGAAGTAGAATCACTTTAGCCTGACAACAAATCAGGCATTTTTATTTGATAAACGATTCCATTTCAATTTCAATTTCGATTTCCCTGCCGTGGCCCCCCATAAATGAAAGAAATTCTGCCGTTGCTGAACTATTGGGGAGCCATAGAATGGCAACCATGCCATAAATAAGCCTACGACTAGGCTCTTTCGCTGCTCACTGATCTATAAATAAAGTATCTGGATGGGAACTCTCAGAGCCCTGCAGTCCAGTTGCCTCTCGGGAATGCGAAACATGTGCCCAACTCAACGATAACTGCATTGCCCTAATCCGTAGATCGGGGTCTTTTATTGTTATGGCATTCGTCTGGGAAAAGTTATTGGGGATTGTGTGGAAAGTGGGAGGAGGAGGAGTAATTGAAGGCGAACCCCAGCCTAAAGTCAAATCAATATTTGTCTAAATTCAAAATACCGGACAATCGCAACAATTCGATCCCATTCATTGGCTCCCATTTTGGCTTTCGCGACACATTCCACGCCAATTCGCACCCATTCTTTCTCGAAGGCGAGAGACACGCGTTCGGCAGTTTCTCGATGTTATCGCTTCTATTTCGGGATCTGTTTTGGGCTCCAAAATTCGCTCTGTCAATGATGATGACCTAATTTACCGAGCAGCAAATGAGTCTTCCATGTTTGTTTTCCGTATGTCTGTGAGTCCGAGTCTCATTTAATTTAATTTTGCTTTATATTCGTTGCATGATTCACACCGAGGAGAGGCAATGGGCGAGGGGGCGTGGGGTGTGGTCCATAACTGACCTCGGCAATAGTCTTGTGGGGATACGGGGAACTTGCGTCTCAGCGCGATTAGAAATCTTGTGCGTGCCGCGACCGACCCACTTGCCGCTGATTAAAAGTGGGAATTGTTTTTCAATAAGCGCCAGACGCACATCTACTCATGATATGTTGTAGTCGTCATGGGTACACAGAAAGAAGAAAGAAGTTCTGAAATGATGATCGATTGGCTATCAATTTATTTAAGCAAAAAGAATTTCAAACAACAAGAAAACATTCTTTTCTGTCATAGTTTTTATATTATATAAGCGAAGTCTAGGGCTTGATTTAATCCACTTAAATCGACACACGAATCTATATGGAAGATCACATAAACATATATAAGTTCTGATTTAGCAACGAGTTCTCTTCAGTATATTTGTTGCCAATTGACGGACTAGAGACTTCGCTAAAATCAAATAACATATCAAATCTTACTTTTACTTGTTAGATTCTTTTGAATTCTTTATGACATATATATTTTTGTATGTGTAGCAAATTGAATAGAGCTGATAACAAAACGCAACGCGTTATACAAGGGATATCTATATAAACCTCCATCTTAATTGGTACATATATCATTGTGGTTTCAATAAAGAAAGTTTCTGCCCTGGCTGGGGGCGATGCCTCACTATCATAGAATAATGAGCCACACTTCTATATTTATTTGTACATCTTATGACAGAAATACAATGGGTATAGGCCTTTCATCTTCACTCATACGTGGCGTATGAGTAACAATTCTCAAGAAAGATTTATACCACAGAAGCAAAGCATTCTGACGATTTAATCCATGGAAATATTTAAAATATGAAGGTATTTTACAGGGAGCAGTTTCCAGCGTGGAATAATTCCATTAAAAAGGGTAATTTGCAGTATGGAAAATTGTATTTCGTTGGTCAATAAATAAGAGATATTTCATTTACATTTTGGACTAGCATGCTGAATAAATTCAATTATGATTTTAATTAAAATGTACATATGTTTATGATTTCATTCATTACTTTTTGTACCCTAGAAGAAGCTGAAACAATGGAAATTCTATTTAAAAGCCGGTGTTTCAGTGATTTAATTACCCGATTACCCGCACAACAAATATAGAATCCAGCACCAGCAGAGAGGTAATTTCTATTGAGATAAAGATGTAGGCCGTAGACCTAGATCTCCTCCTCCCATTGTTGTAATTTTTTCCATAATTACAAAAATATTTGGAATATTGTACAAGGCCGCAAATGAGGTCGAGTCGCTTGATGTTTCTTTTTATAGTCCATCTCACATTTTATTGGAGGTGCAGAGGGGAATCAGTTCATTGGAGGCGGAGAGGACTATCTGGACGTATGGCTGAATGACTGAATGACTGACTGACTGACTGACTGACAGTTGGAAACGCAACAATGCGAAAAGCGTAACGAGGCGACATGGCATCTGAGTGGCCCATCTACGCTGGGTGGCCTTGCTCCCGTCCCCTTCTCCACACCCCCCGCCCGATCCCAATCAACGTCTGGTCGCGCCCACAAATTATGCAACATGCAACGCAACCAGGGCGCCGCTTGCCAAATGGAAATGAAAACCAGAAATGAAAAGCAGCCAAGCCGAAAGCTTTCATTTGCAGCGAGCTGCCTGCCTGGCGTCCATTGTTGTCGCCGTTGTTGTTGCTGCTGCTGCTGCTTCTGCTGCTACTACCAGTGGCGAGTTGCAACCGCACAAGCGAAAGCAACAACAGCTTCAGGCAGCGGATTATGAGGAGGCGTCGGTCAGGGCTGGGCTCAGCCATGAGCCACCCACCACCCAGCTGGCCCTGGCAATTGCAGCGAAGCTGGGCTCTCCACTCGCCAAGGGCTGTGGGCACATCTGCAGCGCAAAAGTTCAAGGTCGGCGCTGCTGCTGCCTGCATTTTGCAGAAATAACCCTGACTTCTGGGTGAGACCGAGATGGGGAGCAAACACTGAGCGAGATGGAGCGGATTAAGCACACGCGCCGAGCCTGGCGTTCAAGGCCAGATATTAAAGGGAGGAAGGAGAGGGGTGTCAGTGATGGAAAGTAAATAGGAAATACATAGCCAGCAATCCAATTCAAAGAATCTTATCATTAATAATAACCTATGAAAGGTACTAAGCCTACTGACGAACTTCGTGTTAACGGTCACCATTACCACAGTCTTGGTTATATTATTTGAATAACGAAATAGATAAAATAAGTACACTTTATTGTCTATAAGACTAGCTTGACCTATGGTTAACTGAATCAGCTTACCTTTGCTTTGAATGAGTTTTATTGTTAAATTATTGCTTTTTTCTTTACTAACGACAGCTTGAAGCAGGGTTAGGGATAGGTTACCGGGAATAAATGCAGCGGGGAAACCATCGAGACACCCTGTTTGCTTGTCAAGCTCTTGTTGTATTTACTCAGCAGATAAAGCCCTTCAGATTCAGATTAAAAACACACACAAACACACTCACTCAGTCACCCTTTGTGCCCCCGAGTTTGCTGATTAAGCCCGAAGAAAAGCTCTCGAGCTGCAATACCAAAATAAATTCGCTTTTGTGTAATTGTTGGATAATTCAAGAGGAGGGATTTATACAAGCGCGCTACAAATACAATAGGGACTTGAAAGCTTATGCGGAATTGGAACTTATCATGGCCGAAGACATCGCAGAATGTCTTTGGGTCCGGTGTCACTTCTGATGAAACTACTTAAATAAGGCAGCTCAGCGGACACGTGCCGAAGTTGTAGTCAGAGGGAGAGTTTTTCAAAATAAATTTGAGGCTTTATTTTAAACAAATCTTGAAGAAGTGCCTTGAAATAAATAATTTATAGACTGTTTTAAGAAATTATCATTAATATAAGAGTTTTTAAACGTAAATATATATATGATATATATACCCTCATATATCATTAATAATCGTAAAGACTTTGTGGGGATTGTACCTAAAATTTTCAAGTACGAATTTAGTCACAAACTGCCTTAGACGTTGTAGTTAGATCGCTCAGCAAAAGTAGAAATGATTAGTTTTATGGGCTGCGAACTGTTGCATCTTTATGTATTATGCTTGGGGTATTTTGTTAAATTAAAATATATATTGTATATATATATATCATACATTTTCCTGTGCCAAAAGTACTTTAAGGTCGTTAGAAAGGTTTATTTATTGGCTGCAACATTAGTCACCTGGATTTCTATTAAATTTCGGTGTTAAGCAAAAAATGGGGTTGAACATCCGGATAGGAAGTATCCATCGATCAGCTTAAACTTCATTTAGAGTCGTACACATTTGTATTCACGAGTGTTTATCTAATAAACGCGCGTTGATCGCTCACAGCCCACGTGCGCGCTGCTTCCCCCATTTTCCTCTTCCCGGCCGATTTGCATTTCCCCACGAATCCGATCCACATCGTCACCATCTCACACCCACATGGGGAGAGTTCTCTCTACGATCTGGCGACAGAGATATGCACAACCTAATTTTGCCACGCGTTCCGCGTTCCGTTTTGTGTTCCCTGTCGCATTCCTCGTTCTCATCCCATTCCCGTTCCGTTCTCGCTCTACAGGATGTGCCAATTAAGCGGACCGACTCATCGCAGTGGTGGGAACTGTTTGATACGAATACCCAGAGGTTCTACTACTACAATGCGGCCACGCAGAAGACCGTGTGGCACCGGCCGAGCAAGTGCGACATTATTCCGCTGGCTAAGCTGCAGACGCTCAAGCAGAACACCGATCCCAGCGAGCGTCGTGAGCAGACAACGCCCCAGAAGCACCAGCCACAGGCACAACCGCAGCAGGTGCAGCCGCAGCAGCAGCAGCAGTCGCCACATCCTCCCCAGCAGCAGCAGCAGCAACCTTCGCCCATGTCGGGACCGAATAAGAAGGGCCGTGGCCAACAGCAACGGATTAGCGGCGGCAATGGGACGGTGGCCAGCTCCGAGGAGAAGCTGACCAGCGAAGTGATCTCTAGTCCGCGTGGCCGTCAAAGCTTTCGGTGAGTTGAGTTGAGTAACCCCATTCGAGGGTTGGCTCCCACTTGTGTTTATTTCTCGCATTTGTTTACATTCCGTTCGGGGGCATCTTTTGCAGCGTCGGCACGGGTGACTCATCTCGCTCCATGGATATGCAGCAGCAGCAGCAGCCACATCCCCAGGCCTACGCCTCTAGGCGCTCGCAAGGTGAGTGCCGCCAAGCTTAACCTCTTTTCCATCCTGATGACTCATTCCTAACATCGATTTTCCCCCCTCCCGACTCCAGACTCCTGCAATCACTACAAGGAGTCGGGCAAATCCAGCGACTCGAGTCTGTCCAGTGCGCATGGCTATAGGCGTTTCAATGACGGCAGCGGCGGAGCAGGAGGCGGCGGTACGGGGTCAGGGCATGCGGATAACCTGCGCCTGGGCTCCCTGCAGAAGCATCAGCGGGGCAGCGGTGGCAAGGACAACGGAGGGTAAGTAGCACGATAGGTTTTGGGTCTCATCAATTCATCGGCCTTTAAAACGCTTCTATTCCCCTCATTTACATCTGCGCTTCTGCTTCCGCTTTTGGGTTACGGATTGATTGTCTCCAGTTTTGAGATGTTGCAAGAGAGCACCAGCTCGCATAATTTGCCGCATGGCAGCACCTCCACATCCTCATCCTACGCCGGTGGCAGTGGCTATGGGGACAAGTATTTCGATCACCAGCTGCTGCCAAACCACCACCTGCAGGGCTACTCCTCCAAGTCGTCGGACATCGCCTCGCCCACGCACTCCATTCACACTCCGCAGTCGCAGAAGAAGAAAATGTCACCGGATGCGGCACCCGCTCCACAATACAACTACGCACAGCAACAGCATCAGCAGAGGAATAACGCACAACGCAGTGCCGGAGGAGGAGGAGGAGGAACATCAGTGGGTAAATCCTACCCTGGAGGTGAGAACAAGACGATCGAAAGAAGAATTTCACAGTTTACATAAGCCTTCTTTGCAGATCGCGAGTACAAGGTGTCGCTGGCCCGATCTGGCAGTTTCATGTCCTCCTCCATCAATCCCGCTGCCGCCGGCCACCACAGCAAGTCCTACCGTAAGAGCAGCGCGGAGGCGGCCAACGGTGGGGCGGCCAGTGATGACTCCATGCACGAGAAGTATTTCAAGTCGGTGGAGAACACTCCGCTCTCGCGACGTCGCCACACCACCAATGCCACGAAAAGCGCGGCAGGACCAGGCGGCGGCGGCGGCGGTGCTAGTGGCAGCAACACGGCCAACAGCACGGCGGGCAGCGGTAGTAGCCACAGCCACAAGAAGCACTCCAGCGACTCCAGTCCACAGAGTCCGATCAGTCCACAAACTAAGAGTTCGCGGCAGGCGAAAACGAGCGCCACCAGCAGTGCGTTGCCCCAGCTGCAGCTGCAGCACTCGCCCCGGTTGCAGGAACC
Organism: Drosophila tsacasi; assembly: GCA_018904565.1. NCBI lineage: Eukaryota > Metazoa > Arthropoda > Insecta > Diptera > Drosophilidae > Drosophila > Drosophila tsacasi. The sequence continues at coordinate 12,343 of JAEIHY010009360.1, read as the reverse complement.
AAGCCACAGCCTGGATCTGCTGAGCCTGGAGCGGATTTCGCTTGGCAAGTCGCCGGGTGGGCCCATATCGCCGGGCGGTGGTCCCGAGACCCTGGGCCTGCTGGGAACGCACTCTTCGCGCGGCTCCAACGACTCTGCCCGCCAGCGTCACAAGTCGTCCAACAACTCGACGGCAAATCGCTCGCAAACCCAGCATTATCCCGGCCAGAGTTCACTGCGGCACAGTGCCAGTTCCAGTCTGGATAAGCGTGGCTATCATGCAGGAGGAGGCGGAGGCGGAGAAAAGCGACGCTCTAAGCAGCATCAGCAGTATCTCCAACAGGCGGACAACAGCGATGTGGAGTACGATAATGGGAACATCTCGCCCCTGTATACGAACTGGGATCAGGATATGCCGCACCTGCTGCCCCTCAAGCACTACATTATGGAGCAGGCGAAGTTGTCTGGACGCTACGAGTACCGCGGTGGTGATGGCGGCGATTCGGACTCCTATCACTCGGATAGCCAGTCGGAGGAGCACTCGCTCTCTGGCCACGAGCCGGACAACGAGGACTCGGACGGTGGATCGGACACACATGGCGGCTACCTGGAGCACAACTACGGCATGATTGACGACTACGCCAACATGGGCGACAGCGTCTCCTATTACGCGTACATGTATCCGCCGCACGATCCCGCCGGAAGGGAGGATATGTAAGTATGAGAGGTGCTTTATCTATATATTATATTTATCAATCTCATTGCTAGTTCCGACAATGTGGAGGCAGTGCTTGAGGGAATTGGCGGCAATGTGACGGCGGAACCCTCGGCTACAACCGCCTCCGTTCCTAAGCCAAAGCCTCGTTACCAGATCTCATACTACGACACCGTATCCGGCGGCGGCGGAGGCTACCATGGCCAGCAGCAGCTTTACTCAAACACGCCGCCGTATTCAGGACACGGTCATGGTCATCACGTGCCACCGCCAGCATTGCCGCACCAGCACCAGCAGCAATTACACTTGGAGCCCAGCGACACGAAGCAGAAGCAGTCTCAGACACTTCCGTCACCCAATCGGCAGATCTCTCGACTGGCTGGGGCCGGTCACCACGGACCTGCGTCGGGATCGGGAACAGCTGGAACACCCAAAGAGGATGTCGGCCATGGGCACAGTCTCGTTGCCGGTCAACAGCCGGCTGTGCCAGCCAGTCTGTCGCGACCCAGCCACAAGATGGCGCCGCCCTCCCTGAAGCCCACCATCCAGCAGATATTCCCGCCCAGCGAACGGGCGCCAGGGATGGGCAGTGGCATGGGAATGGGCGGTGCCACTCTGGCCTGCATGAAGGAATGTGATATCGAGAAGTTTGCCGCCGACAATCTGAATCTGCACTCGAAGGGGATCTTCCGGAAGAAGGCATCCGTGAGAGACATGCTCAGTTGGACAGCGGAGGCTATCAGCCGACCCATGTTGGCGTTGTCCCGCGACAAGGCGGACAAGAAGACGGCCATAGAGCTGTTCAAGCTGGTGCAGATCTACATGGCGGACCGCAAGGCTCGCATGGGCATGACCCTCAACTCGGTGGCCATAGAAATCATCAGTGCATCGTTGCCCCAGCAGCAGTGAGTTATATTTTTAAACTTTAACAATGTTTAAATTCATTGAGAATATTCTTCTGCAGATTAAGGGACGAGCTTTATGTTCAGCTGTGTCGGCAAACGACGGAGAATCCCAAGCGAGAGTCGCTCATCCGTGGCTGGGAGCTGATGGCCATCTGTCTCTCCTTTGTACCACCTTCGCCCACGTTTCAGCCCACACTGCTCAAGTGAGTATCGAGCGAGTATCCTAAAACCAAAGCAAACCTTGGTAACGAAAGTTATTACTCCAATTGGCAGCTACGTCAATAGGCATCGCGATCCTTCCTTCGGCCCCAGCTTCATGGAGGTGAACAAGTGGCCCATCCATGTGCAGATATCACACTACGCCACTGTGTGCTGTCGCCGCTTGGATCGCATAGGCAGCAGCGGACGACGGCTGGCCAAGAAGCCAACGGTCGATGAGGTGGAACAGGCACGGGTAAGTGAACAATAAACTGTTATAAACTGTGAGAAAGGTCTTTAAAGATTTGTTTTCCTTAGCAACAAATCCTGAGGAACAGCATGTTTGGCAATACTCTAGCCGAGGTGATGGATCTGCAGAAGGAAAAGTTTCCATTCCGGAAGCTGCCTTGGATCCAGACAACACTGTCTGAGCACGTAAGCTCAAACCGTTTCGAAACATACTTGCGGGTTCAAAATGTATTTGTATTGCAGGTGCTGCTACTCAACGGAAAGCAGACTGAGGGCATCTTTCGCGTTTCCGCGGATGTGGATGAGGTCAATTGTATGAAGAATCGGCTCGATCGGTGGGATGTTCCTGACATTAACAACACGTTGGGTAAGATACAGCCTGTTGTTCGCGAATGCGTGTAGTAAAAAGATAAACTAATGTTGGATGTATAAAAAGGAATATCATAGTTCCAAAATTATTCAAAAATTTAATATTTGTTTCCATGTTTTTTCAGTTGACGCGCATGCGCCGGCCAGTCTGCTTAAGCTGTGGTATCGCGAGCTGTACGACCCCCTCATACCGGATGCCTATTACGAGGATTGTGTGAACACCGAGGATCCCGACAAAGCCAAAGAAATAGTTAATAAGTTGCCTGAAATAAATCAGCTAGTAAGTGTCGCAGAAAACATTTATCGCTTCCGTGGATAGCACCTAATCCCGTACATTGCTTTCCAGGTTCTAACGTATCTAATACATTTCCTGCAACAATTCTCAAATCCCGAGGTGGTGAGCTGCACCAAGATGGACTCCTCGAACCTGGCCATGGTCTTTGCGCCAAACTGTCTGCGCTGCACATCCGACGATCCCAAGGTGATACTGGAGAATGCGCGCAAGGAGATGTCCTTTATGCGCACCCTCATCCAGCACATGGACACGTCGCATGTGGCGAACTTGGCCTAGGACCACCTGTCAACCCTAACCACATATGTAAACGTTATTAACCTATCCTAACTTACTACCTATGAAAAATCTAACTTGAACTCAATTTGTATCTATACAAAGAATGATGTTGATCTTAACTCTTAACTCCTACTATTTTTACCCTTAACTCGTTTTGCTACTCGAATTTTCTTACTAAGGCCACCAAAATGAAATGCAAACCAAAAGTCCGGGGACTTTATTTTATTTCGTAACGTCTAGAGGCAGCTTGTTCAGAACAATGGCAGCAACAAACCACAAATACTCGAGGATCTTGTAACGCGTAGTGCTTTTTCAAACCAAAAATAACTGAGAGACGAATCCAAAACACTGTAAACTCAATGTGTGCATGCGCCTAGATATGTACGTGTCAAATTGTAGTTGAATTAATTTATATTTTGCATTTGAGAAATTGTTTTCTTTTTAAATGGAATTTAAATCAAAGCAAGCAAGTAAGCGAATACTCAACAGCAACCCTAAACTCTCAAACAATGCGAAGCAAGGCATGAAACGATGGAAACTTCTTGCAAGGCCTATAAATAAATAGTTATAAAAGAAAGCTAAAGATAATTTAAACAAAACCATATATATATTATGATGTACACTGTATGAAAAGAGGAACGGAAGAACACAGAGAGAGAGAGAGAATCAAACGCAATAAGAGGTCAATGATGAAACTGCTTATTAATTACTTGCAGCCAACGTAGTGCTATATACGAAATATTTATTCATTTGCAAAAATAAAAGAATGAAAATAAATCAATCAAAACGATTATTATGTTTCTTGATATTGCAGAACAAATTGCTCTATGTATTCAGAAATAAGAGCTTTTAAGGGTGCAGTTAAGAAGAGTGAGAGATCGGCGGTAAAATAATAAACCCAATGATGTTTCTAGGTTTCCTTAGCTTACCTAACCTCAAAATGGTAAATTGGTAAATACTTTAACCGACCATCGGTTATCTGTGCACTTGTCCCAGGCAAAGCTCTTCCTCTGCTATAATTAATGCGAGCGTCGAGTATCTATGCCCAATTTTGAAGTCATTTCAAACCGTTTGTCTCCTGATAATTGCTAATAATTTAGCGTCACTTGACGCCGCTAAGTCCCACTTTATCGAAACAACAGCGCAGGCCTTGTCAATGCCTCGAATTGGCCGCATTTACTTATCGCACCAAAAGAAAAAGGTTCTTGCTTTCGAAAACATTTTGTTACCATTCATTATTCTGGTTTTATGTTTGGGTAAAAAACAAAATAACTGGTGAATGGCAAATATTGCTCTACTCATTGAGAAGGTTCGCTTGCCGCCGCGCTGGATCAATTTGAATACTCACCTTGTGATATGTCACAAAATGGCCGTCAAAGGCCGGGTGCAAAATGGTTATATCTTGTCGGTCGACGGGATTTGTTCGGGGATTACGCAACTGACTGTCTGATAGCGGAGAACAAGTGTCTGCTCATGATGAAGCGGTGTGAAGTGTTATATCCGGGGATTACAATTTGCACTTAGAAGTATAGCGTTATACGACAATTTCCATATCTTTGAATGGCGACGGCCAACTTTGTGCAAGTTATACCATTAAATGTTTTTATCTATATGTAATGCCAATGTTTGGATAATAATCGAATTATTTTCACATTCTAGAAGGTTTCTCAAAAGGTTTTACTCGGCTTATGCTGTCTTCCTTTTAATTTTCAAATGGAATGATTTTTTTTATTTTTATAGAGCTGTCCTTAAATGGTTTTTCTATAGTTCTTTTGATTAATGCAAAAAATATAAGGCCACCATTATACATAATCAAATAAACAAAAAGTGTTGAGATATTCCTATAATAATAATTTCCTAAATATCTTTAGCAATATAAAGATTTCCCATCAACCATATCTTTATGGGCAAACTTCCAAGAAATTTCAGCCTGACTAATTGATAATTTTCCAGCTCTATAGAATCTTAATTGGCAATCGATTGACGTAGAAACCATCAAACTCTATGTTTAGTTTGCAAAATCACACTTTATTTAAGGGAAGCCTATCAAAATGAATGGGGTTTATGACCAAAAATCACATGAAATTGAGTCACTTGATGATTTCACTAAAACTACTATCAAGACCATGGTATCGCCTGTTTCTAATAGGCCCTAGACCAAAACTTATAGGAATAGATAACCCACCATCGTGTGAAAGAAAAATATGGAAATGCTTTCACATAAACACAACCAGCCAAAACTGAAGATTTTCATTGTTGGCCGCCGAAAGAACATAATCATAAAAGGTATCTCAGAGATACTGGTGGAACTTTTTTTTTGGGACGACCTGAAAAACAATATCGAAGAGGTATCTATATCGGGTATATACATAGTTATTGAATCAGCAGCAGCAACAATAACAACAATCGGTGGCATTTATGGGCTCTCGTTTTTTATCACTAAAGTCCCAAAGGCCGAAATCAGAAGTAATCCATCATCTGGGAGGCTTTACGAGGAGCCCGAGTACGTAGAGCTGATAAGACACCCCCGAAAAATGTGAATACCGCACCGAATTCTCTCACCGAACAGCAGTTATACAAACGCATAAATTGTTCCCGAAACGCAAACTCGATTACTCAATCAGAGCGCGATATCTCTCGACGGGGAAGGACTCGGTGCCGGGGCGGAAAATGAGGAGACAGGGGGCGGGCGAAGGAGCCCGATTGGTAATTTTAATTTGTTTACAACAACAATCAACAGAACAGTAGCTGGTAGCCAGAGTTCGAGCCACGAAGCCATCCGAGCCGAGGGCCGAAACAGTCTGGTAACGACGATACCGATAACGGGTGATTAACAATTACTCGATCAAACGCACCGCACCCACCGAGTGGGAGGAGGTGGGTGGTGGGGGCTTGTGGGCTGGCAGAGCTCAATAAGCGCCCGGCGGGCTGTGATTTATACGACGACCGGGATCGGATCGAATCGAATCGCATCGCCGATTGGGTGTCCGCAGGGGCCGAGGCTCATGGTGTCGAGCTGTCGTTGTCTGCAATTGGAAATTGGAGTGGAGTGGAGTGCCATCGAGCCGGCGGAGCACCCCACCTACACCAATACCACGACGAACCAACCACCACTCGCTTATCAATCGATGGCCGGTAGCCCGGCATTATCTCCCGTAATATCGGCAGTTCGCGCCAGAGTGTGCGTGAGGGCGGGCGGGCCATATCTACATACCGCTCTATTATTGTTAATATTGATATCTACCCATTAGCACAACATTATAGGTACAATCTATTATATTCTGTGAAATCAGATTTGGTACAATTTATTGGGCCCCTGGGCTCTGCTGGCTCGACTTCTTCAGCGGGAGCCATTAGTTCACCGCCTGCGGCCAACGCAGTCGCTTCGATCGCTCCGTTAGCACAGTCTTATATATTTTCGGTGATCTGCCATTCCGCCCTACTGGAGCCTAAGCCCAACATGGATAGCGGCACTAAGGCGAGCAAGGCCGCCTTTTCCATTGAGAATATCTTGGAGCAGAAGACAAGAACAGCTCGTAGTCCGCCTGCCGAGACCTTGCATCGATCCCAATCGCGTCGTGGTTCATCTCAAAGCCCAGTGGCACCACCGCCGCCGCCAGCGCTTCCGTCTGCAGTAGCCATGCCCAAGGCACTGGCCTTGGCTACCGGTTCACAGTCATCCGCCGCCTCACCTGCAACATCTGCCAACAACATCTACGATCTGTCGCGTGAGGCAGTAGCCGCCCAGTATGCCCTCAAAAGTCTCGACAGCAGTCCCGTGCTGGCGCCCACCACGCTGCGCTTCAACCCCATCTACCCGGATCCCGCCTCGCTGTTCCAGCAGGTGCTCAACCTGCAGAAGAATCCCTCGCTGTTCATGCCCCACTTCCAGGCAGCCGCTGTGGCCGCCGCAGCCGCCGTCCAGCCCACAGGATACTGCGATCAATACAGTCCCTTTGCCATGGACTGTGAAGGTGAGTTTCGATCTTTTTTAAACGGGTATCCCAATAGAGTTGGGTATAGGAGGATTTTTCTAGACTTTAGGATCCTCTTTTGAATGCTTTCTAAAGTGCTTACTCTTAAATATTTGCCAAGACGTTTTAATATAAATTCTACAATAAAACTTCTTCAAAAATGTATTAAAAATGTCTAAAAGATATTGGAAGAAACTTTAAGAAAATGATTTAATTCATGATAGTCTCTTGCGTTTTCACTTTAAAATTAAAACTCATCATTTGAATTACACCATTTTTCACAATAGTGAGGACATCATTAGCATTGGAAAATGGATAATTATAATGACAAAAATGGCCGGAAATGAGTCACAGCTCCGTATCTGGTATTAAGCATGAATGAGCGCTACAATTATCAATTAAAGACTTTGAAATGCTGATAAAGGCTGAAGCATTCCATATCTATTAAGGTGATATGTTAATTCCACCGGGAAAACTAAATGTTGAAATCTAAGAATATATGGTGTAAGAACCCACAGACACTTTGGGTAACTTATTTTGGAAATTATAAAAAAAAATGAAATATTTATTAGTGGTCTTAAAGTTTTCATCAAAACTAAGGTATTAAAATTAAAACCCTAGGAGACAGCTCAAGTTATTGAACCTCACTCGACAGTGCTGTCATAATCCCTTCCATCAAACTGACATATGGAAATTGATCGAGCATGGGAACCGTTCAGGGCAATATCCTCATTTAAATACAGTCTTAACTAGCCTAAGTCCAGAGTGTCCGAACCACCAAAATATTACAATGGGGATCCCACAGAAATGGGCCATAAACATGATTAATGTGTGTGCGCAAGCTGGAGGTTTGTTTGTCAAAGTCAAGTGTTGGCGCCAATGCCACTTCAAATCTCACTCCCAAACTTGCATTCTCGGCTTGGTTCTCAGTGCAACATGTAACGGTAGATTAGCCCCTGAAAGAGTTTGACTGGGAAATTCGTAATGCTGATAAAGTCACCACCACCACCCATATCGGAAAACCCACGAAATATTATAGGTGGTCTTATCAAAATGACAAATATTTGAAATTGAGGTGAGACCCATCAGTAGCCAGGTAAATGGGGAAATACGAAATCAATGGGAAACCGAGTGACAGTTGGACCCCATTTAATGGAGCTAACAGTAGGGTCAAGTGAAGTGGATCTGCAGAAATCCAATGGATATAAATCAACGAGTTTGAGGGAATCTAATACGTTAACTATCCATAGTTTATCTTTCTCACAGGAATATTAGGTCCTTTTCGTTTTATAAATCCTATTCAAATCCGTGAAATCAGAATAATCCCCAAACCAATATAAGTAAATTCACTATACCTCCCTTAACTCATATTTCGTTTTTCTCTCTGATCAATATAACTTGCAAACTAGATTAAAATCCTGTCGAATTAAGCTGGATGGAATTTTTGCCTCAATCAACGGCTCATGATAACGTGGCGTATAACCGCCGATCAAGCCCATTCAGTTAGTTATATCTGTTGTTCATTGGCCCACTCCATTTCCATTGCGATTCTGATTTCCGATTTGTGTCGGCTTATCTGAACGACAAATGCTATTAGAGGCGATTAATAGGCGCTGTCCATCATCTTATAGCGACAATTGCCATTTGATTACGATAAGCTCGTCCGTTGTCGACCCGAAAAGAGGGGCCCCGACAAGTACCTGATATGATTCGGTTCTGAGGTTCCTTTTCGACACGCACATTATAAAATAATAATAACAAATTCAATTTTCAACGATTGAAAAGTAAACCTCTGGCGAGGCGGGTATCCCGTCGGGGGTCTTATCGCCAGGTACGCCACTTAATAAAAATAACCGTTAATAAGTCTATTTGTAACAATTTAAATTATGGCATCTGCAATCGAACGTTATTTATTTTATGGCATTTGGCGATTTCCAAGAGCTTTTCCAGCACACAATATATCATAGCATACCTGACGGGTTCCAATGTGAGGTAATTGAGTCCCGAAATATCAGATTAGTTCAGAATTTGCCAAATGAGCGTAATTCAAGTAGTATTCTACAAGTGCGAATTTCCGTTACGTCAACGGTAACATGTCCCCTTATCACATTTTATATATATAGTATATAGTATGTACAATCGGATTGCTTGTCGGGGCCACAATTGATTTCGCTCAATTGCTCCTGGAATCTCAATTTCGGCATGGCTGGCGCGTCTTCTCCGACTTACAAGTGGGCGTTGACATATTCCCGATACTGATACTGATTCTGATATATACCCGAGTACCCATACACACATGTACGACCCGGTACTCTTGTGTCCGATTAGTTTGATAAGCGCTGGTGGGCGGTGATAGGGGAATCGGCCCACGGGAGCCACCGCCAATCACAATTCAATGAGCGCACCACTTTATATCGAAATGATTACTTAAATTTGATGTTTTGAGGAAATTGATTGTTGCTCGAATTTTCGAAGGGAAATTTACTTATTATTACTTATCTTCTTTTCGATAAAAAATAATGCAATAAAGTTGATCACACGATACATTGCAGGTTTTCAATTGTAAACATAATAAATCAAGTTTTAGAAACCTGCCGGTAATTTATTATTCATTCGGTAATAAAGACAAGCCATTCCTTAAAGATTTTCCCAAAATATATGTACTCAAACTTCACTAATTGAATTAGTTAATTTATTTTTGCAACTACTTTTTCAATTTAAGTTAAGGAATGCTATGAGTTTCTCTTACTCCGCTCTACATAAAAATAAACAATATTCTACAGTTATATTGTAAAAAATAAAATAAAATAATGGTTTGAATCTCCCAACAGAGATTTAAAACGCTATCAATCATCTGGTTGAGTGAGATAGATGGAATATATCAAATGTATTGTCTTATAACTTCTTTGCTTATCACTTGTATTTACATTTTCACTAAATGGTTGCCGATTTTCTTGTTTTTTTTTAATAAATAAAAGATCATATATTTATTTTAGAATCATTGTTTACGACAACCAAGGCTATAGCTCCAAGAGCTCCCCAGATATAATATCACTCAGGTATAATACCCTTTTACCCTCTGAGTACCAAGTACAACTATCAAGTACACTCACCTGCTTACTCCTAATGAAAGAATCTATAAATTTCCAAAAAAAGATTCCCGTCGGAAACAAAGTGTAATCTTTCCACTTTTTGTTCATCATTTTCAGGCTTTGCAAATCCAGCCACCGCTGCAGCCGCCCTCTATTGTAACGCCTATCCGGCGGCCAGCTTTTACATGTCCAACTTTGGGGTGAAGCGCAAAGGTGGCCAGATCCGCTTCACCTCCCAGCAGACTAAAAATCTCGAGGGGCGCTTTGCCAGCTCCAAGTACCTGTCTCCCGAGGAGCGCCGCCATTTGGCGTTGCAACTGAAACTGACTGACCGCCAGGTGAAGACATGGTTTCAAAACCGGCGGGCCAAATGGCGACGGGCCAATCTCAGCAAGCGCAGTGCATCCGCCCAAGGTGCAGCCGCCGCAGCGTCCCCTTCAGCCTCCAGTTCCACCAGCAGTGCTCCGGTCCTGGGATTAGGAAGCGGAAGCAGGAGTGGCCAGCAGAGCGACGAGGAGGATCGTATGTATCTATCCGAGGATGATGAAGACGACGAAGATGACGAGGAAGAGGCGGAGGAGGCTGAGGCCGATCCCGCCCCAAAGTGAAGCTCGAAGATTGCCCCATTACTCATAAGATAGTCCAGCTTTAGGTTAGGTTAAATAAATTTATTTCAATAGATGTATGCCGTGCTGTTGATGGGAATGTTCCTCCTAATGGAACTGGTAGCTGTCCAGGCAGGCGCAGTTGGGCAAGGTGCAGCGCGGCGCCAGGTTGGACAGGTGGCCCATGGTGACCGGAAAGGAGAGCGGCACGAACCACTTGGGGTAGGCACAGATGGCGGCCGCCGCTGCTGAAGGGTTGCTCCCAAAGGCCGGTGGCTTCAGCTCCACCATCGATTTGCTCTGAAACTGAAAATTAGACATGTCACAAGTAGCTAAGAGATTGGAGGCATGGCCAGATGTAAGGACACAAAATGGAGTTACTGTAATATTGTACAATATTTTACCTGATCTGCTATAACCGGCCTGAAGGCGCTACTCCTAGAGGGTGTGGCAAGTGGCAAACTGGGCTGAGTTATATCCTGATTCGGCTGCGTGTTGGTGATGACATCCACCGGTGTGGCTCTTCCCGCCGGGGAGACATTCTCAATGGCTCGAATCAAGTCCAGATCGCAACGCTTGAGGACCAGTTCCAGAACAGATCGCTTCCGTTGAGGAAAAAGCTGGGCCAGCATATCAATGGCCGTTTGGGAAACGTTCTCCCGTCGCGGTGCACTCAGATCCTGGGCAACCGCCGGCGGTTCGCCGTTCTCCTCCTCCTGCGGCCGCTGTGCCTGCTCGTCCGCCAGAGGCTTCTCCGCCTGCTCCTCCTCCTTCTGCGGGCGTGGCGAGCTTGGCTGCGTCACGGTCAGGCCGAAAATATTGCCTGGCGGCAGGGCATCAATGGAACGACCCGTCTTGTTGGCCACCAGCCGCATGGCAATCGCATCCTCCACGGCCTGCTGCCGCTTCAGGGCGACCTGAAAGACCGCAATGGAAATTAATATGCGACAAGTGAACATCTCCGGATCCACGAATACGTCTCCGTCTGCTTCTGTTTGACTTTTCCGCAAACAAAGGCCACAAGAATTCCTTGGGGTATCCCACATGACCATCCCCATGCTCATCCCGAACCCCATTCCTCATCCCTCCGATCTAATGAAATGCGAGACGGAGCAACACTTGTGCAAACAGTTTTGGTAAGCGGATATTTTGGTCGATTTGTTCTTTCGCTTTGACAACTTTCCATCATCATCACCAACGGCAGAGAAAACCGGACTGGTTGTTCTGCCTGAATCTCTTCCACGTATTCCCTTTCATTGGTTGTTTTCCATTGACCCAGAAGAGGGGGTTGGTGTTGACTTCGGGGCTTTCCCGTGATTCTCTGCCCAACGGATATTTGTGTTTCAAATTAGAACACGGCCAGTTCTTAATCTAAAGACAATATAAATGGCTCAACTAACTACTTAAGTTGGAAAACTGACAATTGATTTAAGCTACACTTCTATTTATTTAATAGTGGGTGTGTATATCATTGGGTAAGGATAGTTCATCCCTGATAGTTCATCCCTGATTTATTAGCAATAGAATGCCTAAATAAAATATAATTAAATTACAAAATATTACATCTTTACGAACATTAGAAGTCTATTCGAACTAGACATTTTTTTTTTTGCAGGATTATTCATAAACTTTATTTTTATACCCTTGCAGGGTATTATAATTTTAGTCAGAAGTTTGCAACGCAGT
>JAEIHY010009358.1:0-19022 GCA_018904565.1 Drosophila tsacasi | reverse complement strand
TTAACGACTTTTAAAAAATGGGTTTTGGCCACATAAGGCGGTCGTTGGCCCCATAGTGCAACGGTCCCGCTCGTTTCCGTTTCCGTTCCCGCTTCCCGATTGTTCCGACTACTTGGACTGTTTGTGTTGCACCCACATCTATTATATATATTTTTTTGTTTATTAAAAAATCTGCGAAAAGAGCAGAGCTTGCCAGCAAAAAAAAAGTATATAGATATATATATCAATGCTGCACTCCTGCCACCTTCGCCTGCTGGCTCCTTCCATATTTTGTTTTCCTTAAAAAAGAAATTATAACAATACATAATAATTTGTGCAAAAATATTACAAACAAAAAATAAATGAGGAAAAATATTTGAAATAGTCCCACCCTTCTCACCCCTGACACCCACTGCCATGGCCTTCCCAGCTTCCCAGATGCGTTCTATGCGTCATCTATTGCGTCTATTTTTTGATTGCAATGAAAGGGACCTTCAAAAAAAGCAAACAAAAACAGAAAAGGGAAAATAATTAAGCGCACCAAATGCAAACAAACCAACTGAAAATATACGTACAAAAATACGTACGTATAGAAAAATGTGTGTGTGAGTTTGTGGAGCGGGGCCCAAGAGAGTTTTCATTAAAAATTTGCTTTTATTAAAATGTTGTGACTGGCAGCAGCAGGAAGAGGCTCAGTTCAGGGTTCGAGGCTCCAGCTTCGAGGCTGAGGTTGAGGTTGAGGGTTGAGCTTAAAGCCCCTCCGCCAAAACGGCATAAAAATGAACAAGAAAAGGCCGACGACCGTCGAAAATATTTCGTAGGAAAAGGAGCAAACCAAAACCAGACGCACATCGATCGATATTTGATTATTATTGCGACTACGACGGCGACGACACGGACTACGATGACGATGATGATGACGAAGTCACGGCTCAAGACGGACACTGAGAAAAATTCAATGAATTGGACAAGACTCTAATAAAATTCTGGGCATAACAAAGAGCAAGGAGAGTTCTCTTGGTAGAAGTTCAATTTTTTAAGTAAAGAAAAACTTTTCTTCAAAAATATTATATATTTTAAACGGATTCTGCTTGGAAGACCAAACATTTATTAATCATTTGTGGAGCTCATTTTTATTTGAATATTTTTGCAAGGATATCTTGCTCTCAATTCCTCTTTTACGCATTTATTGTTCAAGTGTATGACGCAGTCATCGGCCAGGACATTAACGGCAATGTGGCGAGACCTCAAGCCAGATGTGGAGTGCGTCTGGGGCTCTCACTTTGGGGAAAATCGGGGGAAAGAGGAGGAGAAAGTCAGAAAAAGAAATCGAAAAATTGGGAAAGGGTTTCAAGGGGGGTGCAGAGTGGTCCTGCAGAGCAGATAATCACTCTATTAGGCGTAGGCACGTTGAACTCGTCTCACAAAATCAAATCAAATAGGTTCATCGACATACCGGTTTAGGCCCTTGTTTTTTTTTTTTTGGCACTTTTTGCGTTTGGCTTGTGATGACCCAGTTTACCTACCAGAGGTTATTCAATAATCCACCGCCAAACCTGAAGCCACCAAGAGCGGGCAGAGGCCAAAAACTGCAATTTGGCTAATGGAAAGTTTGTTTATTTCGCCGGCTTGTTAGCCTTTCGCCGACAGAAATCACGCAACATCAATGGATGTAAGTTACTGGTGCATCGGGCTAGTTATCTTCTGTGAAAGCTAAAAGCCTGCCAGTAGTGTAAGGGAGTCAAAGTTTGGCCTGGCCATCCTGTTCAGCATTTAAATTTATGGCAAAACTTTTGAATAAGTATTAACTTGGCTGAAATTAAGTTTTTAATGGACAATATAGTCAATTGAGGGGCATAATTAGTGGCAGGTCATAAAGACATTTTGAAACATCATGGAGAATGGGTTATTGGCGGCACGAGGACGTTTTTCTGTTTTAAGTGCTTTTGTTCGGGATACTAATAATATATATTTAATTAATAGTTAAAAGATATTTATGATTCTTTAAGTTTGGTATCAAAGTTTTTTTTTATACTCTTAAGTTTTGGGTCTTTACGTCACGAGAATATGATTCTCCCTGTCCCTGTTCGGGCGCGAGGTGTACAGTATGAAAAGTTTTTTTTTTGTTAGTTGAAGATTTATTTATTCTAAAAAGAAAGTATAGTATTTGCAAACTACTAAGTATAAGGTCTTTTCACCAATAAGACATTATTCTCTTCGTTGCCCTGTTGTCCCTGGTCGGGCGCCAGGTGTAAAGTGCCTAAAGTTGTCTTGAAATAAAGTTTATATATAGTACATATACATTCCTCAACAATTCCCTCTATGGTTCTTATATATTAAGATACTATTCTGGTGACAGCCTCATAATTAAATTAAACTCTCTTCAACAACTGCAACAACGTTTTTGTTTTTTTTCTCATACTTTTTGTTTTAGTTACCCTTAAGAATACATTTTACACTTTTTCACACTCATTCTGTAGATTGTACATATTTAAAGCATGTTTTATATAAAATAAAAACCAAATCAAAACCAAAAAACCCACACAAAAACAACAAAATAAATTATACCATTTTTAGTTTGCGCTTTGCGACCAAAAAAAAACAAAAAAAAAAAACAGAAAAAGAAAAAACCGAAAGCAAAACCTCCATAACCGAACCAAAATTTGACAAAAACTAAAATCTGTAAATGATATCGAAATTCGCTGCACAAAATTTGGACAAAACCCCACCTATCTTATATAGACATAAGTATAAAACCCCCGATCCCATATCGTTTTTTTTTTTTTTGCATTCAAATTAGACCTACCTTTGACCTTCCTTATTCTTTGATTGTTTTTGAACTGGAAACTCTGAACCTGTAAATGTAATTGTTGTCTTTGTCTTAAAACTTACTGCTTATCGCTCTTTAATGCTCTCTCTCTATCTCGCTCTCGCTCTGTGTGTCTCTCTCTCTCGCTCTCTTTGTCTCTCTGTCTCTATCTATATAAATATAATTATTATCAATGTGTCGAAACTGTGTGTTGTGCTTTCAATATTATATTAATCAATACGAAAACGGAACAGCAAATAAAAAAAAAATATAAAGAAACCACAAAAGAAATCTCCATCAAATAAAACAAGAGAGGGGTCCAGATCTGAACGTTGTGCAATTGATAAACCAGATATATATACCACAATATATATATATAAACTGCATTAATCTATCAATCAAACAAAGAATCGTACTGAAGCGCTTTTGGTGTTTTTTAAGCTACATATAACTACATAAAATCAATATAAAAAAAAACAAACCACAAGAAATGCAAGAAAAAATTAAAACAAAAAAGAAAAATAATACCGAAGAAAAAGAAAACTATAGAAAACTAAATCGAATCAATATATCACCGATATACACACACATCACTCTCACACACTCACACCAACACGAGATACATACAAACTATATAATACTATTTTTTTCCAACGATATATATGTATTATCTAAATGTGGAACGCTTTTACCATAAATCGTTCGTTCGTTGTTCGTTTATGTAAATGGTAAATGTGTGTGTTCTATTTTTCCATAAACTAAATGTCTTTCATTTCCCTCTATAATACATATTTTTTTCATTTTGATATTGAATATTGATTTCCTTATATAGTATAACACCTTTTTTTTTTAATTAAATATTTAACATCTTTATAATTTTTTATCTCTCCAGAGATGAGCTACAAACCGTTTATAGGAATTATAGGGAATTATAGTTGAACTTTCATTGTTTGTATTCTTTGAACAAATTCACTAAATATTTAATTTGAACTGATTTTGGTTTCATTTAATTCATTCATTAAGCCCATTATTTAAAGATAACATCAAATCATTTAATACTCAATTTCATTATTATGTTTTTTTATTTGTGGTTCATTCACTATTTAATTTGTTGGGTTTTCACTTGATAAATATTTCACAGCTTTCATAGATATTACCCCAGATATTATTTTAATATTACATTTTTTATATAAACTAATTTTTTAAATATTTATTTAATGGCTTAACCAGTTTTAGTCTCAGTATTTGCCTCGATTATTGTTGTTACATTATTCAAGTTATGCATCCCCTGATATGTTTGTTTTAAGCATCATTTTATTTGATGTTTAGTTCATTTGTTTATCCGTTTTTTATTTCCGTTATATATACTTGTGATAATTTGAAGAATATTTGTAAAGAATTTTCTTTCAATTCTTAAAAATCCCAAAAAAGAATTGGAATACGTGAATGTTTTCATACAAAAATATAAAAGCTATCAAAGTTTTCGGTTAATCGATGAGTTGAAGGTTTTTATTGAATAATAATCGATGATAATAATCGATTAACCATCGATTATTAAGGATTATTTGTTGATTGCTTATCGATTGTTGTCGATTAATATTTTTATTTTTAAAAACTTTAATCTAGTTAATTTCTATACTTTATCTAAGATTTTAAACATTGAACTGATGATTCATTTTTGTTTATCCGTTGTTATTTTTTTAAATTACTTTTTTTTATTGTTCTCTTGTTTTTTTTTTTTGTTTTTGTTAATTACTTTACCCTTTCTCCCTGTAATTTCTTTCTTTATCTATTTTCTCTTTTTAAATCGATGTTTTTGGCGAACGTTGTGTATTTCTGTTTTATTTCTCTCGTTTTCTAACTCTATCTCTTTTAAATTCTATTAAATAATCCAAATCGCTCTGTCTGTCTCTCTCTCTCTATCTCTCTCTGTCTGTCTTACTCTCTATCTCTCTCTCTCTCTCTCTGTCGTTAAATTTTTGTGTTTACTATATAAAAAGCTACTCGTACGTATACATAATATATGCCTTTGTTCCTTTCCGTATCATTTATCGTTGTTGTGTGCTCTATTCCAGTAAAGTCTATCCGAATATTCAAATATTTAAGGATCGGATCGCAGGATAATAATTTCTTTCTCATAGCATATATGTGTGTGTGTGTGCGTTTGAGTGTGTGTTTGGTTCGATTGTTCGATTTTTGCCTTGGTTTTTTGATAATTACTCGATCCTTGAACTAAATGTTGTGACTCTGATACCATACCATATACATACCATATATGTGCGGCATATCCTGTGTATACGTATAAGTCTCAAGCTCTGTCTCTCTTTCCCCAGGTATATATACCTACCATATAAGTTAACCGACTCTCGATTGCAACACTGTGCCACCTAGGTTTAAGGTTTATTGAAACTCGATCCGTAAATACTTTCTCGTGACAGGTTTCAAAGCCCTTGGAGGCTAACTGGCTAGTGGCAGATCCCTGATTCGGAATTCGAAATTCGGAATTCGGAATTCGAAATTCGGAATTCGAAATTCAATATTCGGAATTCGAAATTTGAAATTCGATATTCCACTTTCCATTCGATATTTTCAGTTACCGTCGTCTCCTTACTTTTCCTCATTTCTTTTATCACCTCTCCCTTGTTACTTGCCTTTTGTTGCACTTTTTGTTTTTCGTTGTGACACATATTAAATAAAAAATACAAAATAAGAAATGAAAAGAATTTGAAAAGAAACTAATTCAGAAGAGAAATAAATGTATTGCAAAAAATAATAATTATACAAAATGTTGATTGATTTATTTAGCATTTAACATTTATTTTGATTTGATATTATCAAGAAGTTGATCTGCGTTTTTTGAACATGGCTGTGCTGAATGAACATTTCCCTTGACTTTGTATACCCTTTCTTTTGTTCGAGTCAATGTGCCTTTTAATTTGTTGTTTTTTTTTTTTATCGTTGCTTTTTTTTAATATATATATTTTTTCTTGTGTAAATTGTAACATTTGTGCGAAAAAAGAGTGCGGCATATGAGGAAAAACTTCTTGAAAATAGCCAAGTAAAGCTCTTGCGATTCCTTAAATTTTTGTTTGTTTTTTTTTTATATATGCATATATATTTATATATATATATTCTTTTTCAAAAACAACAACAAAACACACAAAACCCACACTCGAAATTCTTCAAATTCAACCAACAAAAAACACGATTTGGCCCCCAACCCCCACATGAATTTGTTTTCTCAAAAAAAAAAAAGAAACCCAAAATTTTGTATGTTTTTTTTTTTTGTTCCAAATTTTTATTCAAAATTTTTAACTCTTTTTTGTTTAAGCCTACATATATATGGACGATTTATGTACAGATTTATTTATATGTGATTTGTTATTGATTTTTTTGTTTAAGTCGAACTGCGCAACACATTGGCAAATCGAAAGCAAAATTTAGTCCTTATAATTTTCAAAAATTTGGCAAACCAAACAAAAAATATTTATTAAAAAGACAGAAGAGTATGCAAGGTATGCTTGGAAAATTAAAAAGCTCTTTTTTCATGCATTTTGTTATTCGTTAAAATTTAGTTGAACCTTTTTTTAACTTTTCTTGCCAAATTAAAAAAATAAGCCCCCAAGTTTTGTTTATGATTTGACAATATAGTTTCGAGTACGAATTAAAAAAAAATCACTTTTCAAACCCAAAATTTAAATCGAAATTAGAGTCGAAAAAGCGTATCGCGTTCAAAAAAACAAAAAAAAACTTTGATCAAAACCGATTTGGTCAAAGATTCAAATTTAAGAGAAAAAAAAAAACAACAAAAACAAACCAATTTTTAACAATAAGTTTACACAAACAAAAACTATATTAAAAAAAAAAAACAAAAAACGAAAAAAAAAACACAAAAAGCTAATTGTAAAACCAAAAATATCAAAAAAGCAAAGCAATGAAAAGCTTTATCAATATTTAACGTACGATTGTGCGACGTTTTTCGAACAACGCCCAAACAAAAATCGAAATTCAACTTCTTGAAAACAAAAAAAAAAAAAACAGAAAAATACCTGAAAAATACCAAAACTGAAAAAATACCAGAACGAAAATACCCACTTTGTTAATGCAATTCTTGTAAAGCAATAAACATGAAAAATAAAGAAAAAAAAGAAAGAAAAAACAAACAAACGAAATACACAACGAAAGTCAAATGCTGAAACCCCCTCTTGTTTTTTTGGCATCCATCCAACGTTTTGAGACACGTGTCGAAGATCTGAGAAGAACTGAGATCTGGGCTCTGTATCCCAGGTCCCGGTTCCGTTTCCCGTTCCCCATCCCGATCTGGAGGCGGAGGAGCAGGAGCAGGAGTAGGGAGAGGCGCAGAGTCCAAGGAGGAGGATGAGGATGAGGATGAGGAGAGCATTGTTTTCCATTCTTCTTCCACTGATGAGACATCGAGTCATTGATTCCGTTTTTAAGTTCCTTTTCCTTACAATTTTTCGTTTTCTTTTACTTTTACCAATTTTGTAAAGTTCTTAATTTGTTTTGATTATTATTTTTTTCTTTCCAAGTTTTCCTATTTTTCCACCCATATAACTCTCATGTACAAGTTGAAATACTAGAGTTCCAACGTTGATTTGTTGAGGAGAGCGAAGAGTTGCCGAAAGTAAAGAGAATTCTTATGATTATCACTTTTTTCAAAATGCATTATTTACGTTGTCTTAGTTTTTGGAACATTCTATACATAACTCTCTCTCTCTCTATCTCTATTACTCTCTCTCTCTCCTTCTCTCTCTCTCTCTCACTCTCTGTCACTGCAAAGTAAAAACTAATTTTATGATTTTATTAGTTAGAAATAAAAAAATACCTAAAAAAATACTTAAAAAATACTAGTTTTGCCAAAGACAAAGAAAACGAAGAAAAGCAAAAATTCAAGACCAGCAGAGAGGCGATGCAAACTAAACTAGAGATACACACACACACACAGAGAAATCGAATGGCCAGCAAAAAGCTGAAACTGAATAAATACCAAAAAATACCTAAAATACCAGAAAAATACAAAAACAAAAGAAAAAAAAACTAAAAAAAAGCAAGTCAAAGCCAGTAAAGAAGTTGATGTTGGATTTTTGTTTGGTGTCTGTTCCAGGAAACGTCCGAATCGCCCCACCAACAGCAACAGTCCGTTGGTGGCTCAGCGGCCGCCGCAGCCGCTGCCGCTGCCGCCGCCGCCGCCCTGCTGCATCAGCAGCAGCAGCAGCATCCGCACCCCCATCCGCATCCGCACTCGCATCCGCACTCGCACACGCACCCGCATTCACACTCCCACACCACCACCCACAGCCACTCCCACCAACAACAACAACAGCAGCAGCAGCAACAGCAACAACAGCAGCCACCCCTCAGCCCGCCGCCGCCGCCACAGATGCACATGATACCCTGCATCTACTGCGGCATGACCTTCCCCAACCAATCGAAGCTCACGCGCCACCTGCTGACGCACTCGCTGAAGACGCTCGAGTACCGGGAGCCGGCCACGCTGCTCCACTCGCACCTGGGCGTGCTCGGCGATCTCAATATGACCGGACTGCCGCCGCCATTTGCCGCCTTCCAGATGAACGCCGCCGCCATGGCGGCCACATCCGCCGGCAGCGATACACAGGAGCAGGTGGCCGCCGTGGCAGCGGCCTTTGGGATTGACATGGAGGCGGCCCTGTCGCTGGCCAGTGCCGGTTGTACGTTCCAGAGCCTGACGGCCAGCCTGGAGGCGAGCCAGGGCGTAGTTACGGGCGGCGGTGGTGGGCGCTCTTCGTCCGCCGGAAATGGCGGCGGGAGTTTGCTGCTAACCGGAAGTGGATCATCAACGGGCGGTGGCGGTGGAAGCGGAGCTGGAGGAGAAAGAGGAGGCGGTGGTGGTGTTGGAGGAGGTAGTGGTTCGGGTGGTGCGGGAGGAGGAGGAGCGGGCGGTGGCGCTTCCGGCGGCGGAGGCGGGGCCAGCGGCTCCTCCTCGCCATCGACCTCTGCCGCAGCGGCGGCAGCGGCGGCGGCCGCAGCAGCTGCTGCGCAATCGCAGTCAGCCGCGCTGCTCGGCGCCGCGTCCAGTGATCCGAATAGTGTTGTCATGTGTAAGTTCTGTGCTAAAAGTTTTCCCGATGTTACATCACTGATCACGCATTTGTCGGTACATACAGGTGATCGACCATTTAAATGTGAGTTTTGTGGCAAAGCGTTTAAGCTGCGCCACCACATGAAAGATCATTGTCGCGTGCACACCGGTAAGTGATGTAGTTTATATATATATCAAATATATTGATCGACCCACCCAAGCCACCCATCACACGATTATCATCTAGTTCTGTATTATTCCATTTAAAAAAAAAGTGTTGCCAATAAATAGCTAAAAAGCTGTAATAGAAAATGTTACAAATGATCGAAAATATCGAATAAATCGATATAATGGAATAGCATTTAGTAAGGATCATAAATGCCTGCAAGATCTTATCAAAACTATACAAACTATAATATGAAAGAGCCGAAGTTGGTTATAAAACCAAAGTCATTTAATATGTAGGTAGTATCGATAATATCGATATAATATCGAACTCATTTTACACTAAAATGGTAAATACAAAGCCATAAAAAGGTAAAAATTGTTTAAACAAATTCAAATAATCTATTTCAAAAATGTAGTATAGATAACAAATAATTTTGTCTATTGGCAATCGATTCCACAATCAACTTCCATTGGTGTACGTTTTCAATATCTGTCCCACTATTACCATATAGAGCTAATTTTTAAATTTCTCCTAATTTAGAAATATGTTGGCAACACTAAAATATTACTTTCAACTTATATTTTACACAACATTTTCCCAATTTCATACTGAATTAAGGACCTATTGCTGAGAAGTAGCTCAACAATAATACACCAATACCAATGATAATTCAACAATTCACCAAAATATTCAAGAACTTCAACAAATTAGAACCAAAAAGTCTAAACGATTTCAAAATTCTTATTCCAATATTAACTTATTTTAGTTCGGAGATAAGAACTTGAAAATTTGTTCGGAAATTCTGATGATACATCCAATACATTTAGTATAACATTACTTTCCCAACCCCATTCACCCCATACTTCATACACAAAGTACAATCAACAAAATACAAAAAAATTATGTCTCTATATCGAAATGTATATCTCCCCGATTTCCCCCAATTGTTATTCTGTTGTTGGGAAATCGCATTTGCAGGCGAACGACCTTTCCGATGTAATATGTGCGGGAAAACGTTCTCGCGCTCAACGATACTCAAGGCGCACGAGAAAACGCATTTTCCCAAATATGTGCGCAAGTTTTTGTCGCCCAGCAGCCCAGTCGATACAAAGGATGAGTTGCCGCAATAGTGAAACGATTTTAGTTTGTTATTAAATTATTATTATTACTACTATTACTACTATAATAATAACAATAACAACATCAACAACAACAACAACAGCAGCAACAGCAGCAGCAGCAGCAACAACAACAACAACACCAATAACTACAACTACAACTACAACAACAACAATTGATGATGAGAACGAGCCAACAAGAACTTTTGACTTACTTAAGAGGATAGAAAAGCGAGGAGAGACCAATAAACACCAACAAAAAGCAACAACAAGAACATAAAACAAAACACACACACCAACACACCAATCCCAACCCACATATATGTATATACCGTTGAAACCATGTATATACATATGTATATATTTTATTAATTATGTAAAACGAGGCATCAGAATCCCCTCAGAAGAATCACAGTGAGTCTTCAGAGGTAGAAAGAAAGAAACTGTAGCAAATAGGAAAGAGACAGCAACACACCAACACACACCAGCATACAGACACACAATAGAGCAGGCAGGCTATAACCGTACACAAAACATCTATATTAACATATACATTATATACAATAATTATATAGCAGCATATTGTCGAATTGTTGAAGTTTATACCAAGAAGCGAACTTGTTTTTTTTTTTTTGTGAGACGATTAGGATGCGGATCAAGATGATCGGGATCAGAGTATATATATATATATATATATGATCCAACGCGAGGACAGCGAGAAGGATTGGATAGATATGATATATCCAGAATATCCCGTCTTTTTTTGTGGAGAGAAGCGTTTTTTTCTACACAGTTAACCTAGAGAGGGAGAACAATTAAAGCTAATTCGCAGCGTGAGAGTTGTAGCAGGAATCTAATAAAAATTATATATCTACATATATATATACATGCATATATATATGATATATATATTTTTCAAAAGAATATATGTAAGAGAACGTAAGACATATAGGCAAGAAAGAAAAAGCCCAAAAAAAAAACAATTAAAAGAAATTTACAGAAAATATTAAAAATATAAAAACAAAAAATCGATAACTATACATGATAAAAAAATTGATCTAATTGAATACGATTTAGTAATGCTAACGATAGCGATTAACGATAACGATAAACATAATATATATATATATTTGAATATATATATATATATAATGAAAAGAACAGTGAACACGTGATGTAACTTTTTAAGTAGCAGCCGAAGCCGAAGGATCCGAGAACGTAGAATGTTGACGATGATAATAACGAGTTAAAGTAGCTTAAAATAAATACACCACCAGCCCCTTGCCCCTCCCCCCAAACACCCACACCCACACCCACACCCAGGCCCAAGTAAAAGCAAAGTGAACTGGTGAACACACCACACACACCAATACACAAACACGAGCCAATTTAACAATTCACCAATTCGTAGCATACTTTTGTGCGTCTTTTAGTACTTTTATTTATTTATTTTTTTTTGTCAATCAAGTGAGCAAGTGAAGGTAGTAAAACATACATATCCCAAGACACAAACCCTAGGCAGATCCGCCACAGATCGAACCGCTATATAGAGGACTCTTTTCGATAGAGAGTTAGTGCAACAACGCTCCACTTAGTCCCCGCTCCCCTCGCTCACACCCAAAAAAAAAACACGCGTATATTATACACTCACAGAACTTATTATACAGTAATATATATACAAATATCTATATACAATATTTATATATCTATATAAACCAGATGCAGAAACAGTAACAGAAACAGAAACAGTAACAGAAATCAGACAAGAGACAGGAGAGACATTTTTGGAATTCAGATAAAAATTTGAGAAAAGCAGCAGCAGCAGAATTACATAGAATATCTGTGATCTTAACGATATTTATATAAATCTTATACATAAACCAAAAAATATATATATGTATATGAGTAGTAGAGGAAAAACAACACACACACACACACACACACTAGGAATACCAACTAAGGGTAGTTGTAGCAAAGGAAACGGAAAAAAAGGAAAAAGGAAAATTGAAAATGATTTAGGCTCAAAATTTAATACAACAAAATAAACAAATCCTTGACGCACACTCACTAATTTTTCTATATCTATTATCTTTTTTTTTAAACCATTCAACCAGGTTTACTTTGCTTTGAAAGACACCCATAACAGACTTGCCAGGGATATCTCCAGAGACTTGAAATCATTTAAAAAGTCAACCGAAAAGCAAGCTATCTTTTGATGATAATAAAGAACTTCCCTGGCACTTCTGATAAATCCCCGAAAAAGAACCTTAGATTTGTTTGCGTTATTACGTTTATATTCACACGAATTTGCTACGAATTCTCTTTTTTTTCTGGCTAAACTAAAGGGTTAACGAAGTTCCCCTCCCCCACAATCCTCGCCTAGTGAAAACACCCCCCTTCCACCCTCTGGGAGGCCTTTAGCCCAGCAAACAAATAGCAAACGAAACGAAACAAGAAATGCAAATCGATCTCAAAATTATAACAAAATAAAAACAAAGAAAAAATTATCTATAAAAGAAACAAAAAACACAAAACAAAACCAAGAACGTTTCGGGCTGTTGTTGGGGTTAAACGCAGGAAAAATCGGTGGGGGAAAACCAAAAACCAATTCTCGTTTCTGCGGTTGGCGCCAAGATTTTTTCCATTCGAGTTTTCGGCAACGGATTGGGAACACTGAGAGCAAGCACAGGAAACATTTTTTAAAACAAAAACTCAAAAATATTTAAAATATTTAGAAAGAAGGAAGGCAACAACAAAACATTAAAAAAAAAAACAAAAACAAACGCACACCAAGCACGCTAGACAAAATTCAAAATTCTAAATTTTAAAAAACCAGAAACCTTTTGGCAAGAAACAAAAACAAAACGAAAAATAAACAAAAAGAAACGGGAGAGAAACACAAAAACTTTTGGATTAAACAATTTGGCTGTGATAGCATTACAAGAATAGTGAATAATTATTGAATAATAAAACATATATTTAACCAAAAACAAAAACAAAAATCGGGGGGGCAGAGGCAAATAAGTATAATTATTTGCTGGGCATTTTTTGAAAAAACAAAAAAAAAAGCGGAAAAGCAAAAGGCGTTGCCATTTTTCACCTTTGTTGTTGGCTTACTTTTCTCATGCAGTATTAGAGGAGGATCTTACGGGGGGGGCGTAGAGCAACAGGCATCAATTCAATAATTGTGATGTTTAAAAATCTGCATTAACAATTTATCTAACATAATCAACAAGCATTATTAATAAACAAACAAAATTAAATGTTTAGGAACAAAAAGAAATGAAGAAAAAGAGAAAGCAAAACAAAATTGTGATTTTCGGCCTTTTAGAAACAAAATTAAAAACAATTAACAATTACCAATTAACAATTAAAAATAAATAATAATAATAATAATGCTTATGATATATACACAAAAAAAAAGCAAAAACAAAAGCTTTCTCAATAATTTTAATTGCATTTCAATAGGGGAAACTAGAAACAAGAAGGAAAACGTAAACAATTGATTTTATTTTTGGCACAGCCAGACCAAAAAGTCTTCGCACAGTCGCCGCAGAAAAAAGGAAAGGCAAAAAGGAAACAGGGAAACGTGTGAGAAGAAAAACCAAAACATTCCAAGAAAATAATAAGAAGAAACGGGTGGGAAAATTATATAGGCGAGGGTTGGGGAACTTCGATACCGGGAGAAATATATATAAATATATATATATTTTTTTTACATTTTTTTTTTTTGTTTGTTGTAATAAAATAAATATGCACTGAAAACCCCTCACCAACACACACACACACACACACACTATGTTTCATGCTCTGTGTCTCTTATTAATTATTATTATTCTTTTTTTTATTAATATAAACAACTACATAAATATATATATATATGAGTATATATATATATACTTAGTTTTAAATGTTTAAGCGAAATGTTATTATTATTATACCAACTTATATGAAATTTATTTAGCTTTAGCAACAACAACAACAAAAATCAAATTTAACTAAAACAAAAACAAAAAAAAAACGTGGCAACAAATTAATATAAATAAATATTTTTTGTTTTTAGTTCTTTGATAACTTTGAGAAAAAAAGAAGAAAACAACCCCCTTCTGTTCTGTAATGTATTATAAACAAAAAAAAAAAGAAACACATATTATTTGTTAAATAATTTACCCACACACAAGAACACAATGAATTTGTCAGCTAAATGAAAACAAAAACCGAAATAAGATTCAAAAAGCAAAGATTAAAGTTTAAAATTGCAAAATTAAATTCAAAATCAACACACACAGCGAACGAAAGGTAAATGCAGCAAAAGCAACAACAGTTTAAGTGGAAAAACAAAACAAAAATGAAAATAAAAAAGATTCTATAACTTTTGGCCTTTTTTTCTACCAATCAACATACATATATATTTTTCGCATATATATTTTCATTCACATTTATATCATTGGATAATTCATTGTGTGTCCTCCGTTCCATTTCCATTTGCTCTCATTTTATGCCTTTATTTTTTATGATTTATCTCGCTAAGTATTAGCTGTAAGAATTAATTAGCGCCTAAGTTGTGATCAAAAGTTCCTTAGTTTGGTTCCCCCATAAACGTTAATTTGTGTTTTCAATTATTTTCTTAATTTTAAAATTTATAAATTTAAAA
This sequence comes from Drosophila tsacasi, assembly GCA_018904565.1. Lineage (NCBI taxonomy): Eukaryota > Metazoa > Arthropoda > Insecta > Diptera > Drosophilidae > Drosophila > Drosophila tsacasi. The sequence continues at coordinate 4,211 of JAEIHY010009358.1, read as the reverse complement.
ACAAGCCATCAAACAGCAGCAACAAGAAGTAAAAATTTCTAACAAGTTCCTTGACAAACAGACAAAACAAAAAAAAATAACTACAAACTAAATAAATAAATAAATACACTTAAAAAAACACACACACACATAGGAAAATATACAAAATTAAGCAAACAAAATAAAAGGCAGTCACACAGAATTTGTTTTTAATTGAGTTTCTTTTCAGATATTTTTCCTTAATTATTTTCTGTACGTTTTCTTTGTTAGTTTTTTTTTTTTTATTAATTTGTTCCTTTTTTTGTTTCTCAAAATGTTGCCCGCTTTTTCTTCGTGTGTAAAAAAAGGAAAGAGAGAAAAAAGTACTTTTTGGATCAAATCAATGCTAATACAAATTTTTAGTGAAAATTTTACGAGTAAAATGAACTTTTAGGCCTAAATAGAAACGAGAGACTCCAAGAAATTAATTTAGCTTCTTTGTTTTTGAGTTTGCGACCTTCGCAGAGGTGAAAACTTGAAGTTATACAAAAAATAAATGCACTCAACTCCCATATATATACATATATATATCTATATATGTAGAAGCAGCATATATATAGAGATATTCAGCTTGAGTTGTACACGATTTCCGCTTTAGGTTCTCCCTTGAGTTCGGCACAGGACAAAAAACCCTATAAAAAAAAACCAAAATAAAAACACAATTAAATAAGGAAAAAGGATTAGATAAGGAAAAACGGAAAAATATCATTAGGCGTAACTGCAAAAATGCATTTTAAAGGAAACAGGAATTTAAAATTATATATACAAGAAGGAAGGAAAAAAAGAACACAAGCAGCAACAGCAACAACAAGAAAAAGTAATACAAAATTATATATGTATACAATATATTTGGAAAAGCGAAAGTAAGGATATTTTATGAACCTATATAAATAGCGACGACACACACACACAGACACAGACACCACCCCCTCACTACACCCCCTCCCCCCTAGGGTATATCATATATATATTATATATATGCCTAAATCGAAGCTTCAACTTGTACAGCAATAGCCGTAGACAGAAGACAGGATCAGGAGGCGAGGTATATTATATATATATTATATATATTAAAAAAGAATATATAAACAATTACGCTAGAATTGCATACAAGTCGAATTTATATATGAATCTATATACAATGCATACTAGCAACATAAACATACTCAACTTACTGTAATACAAACTTTTACAAAGGCAACAACAAGAGTTTTCTTTTCAGTTTCCCGAAAAACAAAAACGATTCGAAAACAGAAAGCTTTGGCACCCAAAAACAAACAAAAAAAATAAATTACGTATAAATAAAATAATAAAGAAATGATATAAAGACGAAAAAAAGTAAAGGCAACCAAAAAACAGTTAAGCAAAATTACCACAAAACCCAAAATTCAAACTTCAAAAGTGAAAAACCAAAACAAATAAAAAAATTCAAAACCAAACACACAAAAATTGCAAGTTTCGGCAAAATGAAGAACAACAAAAAAGTAAAAAGAGAACATTTTCGACTAACTTCCTTTCGGTTTTCATTTTTCGGCATAGACATTTTTTGCGATTTTCAAAACCCATCTTAACTGATTTCCACACACAAGTACATACTCGTATATAATTCATTTTCATTTTCAATTTGTTCTAGCAGAAAAAGTGCTCAGGGTAAACACAGATTCTTCCAATACAATAATAACTAAATGAACAGCAAACGGCAAACAGCAACAAACAATATTTATATATGCATATATCGAGCAGTATATATCCAGATATATATATATATATATATACAACCAAATATATACAACAAACTACAACAAACAACAAACAAGTAACGGCAAACAATAGTACCAATATTTAAACACAAATCTAATTTACAAAAATGTGTTGAAAAACAAGACCGAAACATGAATGCTTTACAAAATGCATTGCGTACATAAAATAAATAAAATAGTGAATGTTTACAATCGACTTACGTGCATACATACATATATTTTTTAATTGAAACATATTTTTTTAAAAGCAACAAACTACAAAATGGCAAAGAGTAAGACGCTAAACAACAGTAACTGCTGATTTTTACACAATCAAACAATAGTTGAAATATAAACAAAGAAACAAAAACAAAAAAAAAGGAAGCTGAAGCTAAATTCAGTGCTTTGAACATACATTTTTTTTTTGTTTTTTTTTTTAGTGAAAAGTGAACGGTTCTTTATACAATAAATAGACCCTCGCTTAAGGAACTCCTCTAATTACCCCAATTTCCCCATAGATCCAACCACAATAAATGCCTTTTTTTTAAGACGAATTAACAGTCATAGTGAAATGGTAAATAATTAAAAAGAAATAATAATAATAACAATGTGAGAAGTATGTTGCAAGGGGCAAAGAACTGGTTCCCCACAAAAAAAGCAAAAAACTAACTGCATTTAACCATAGAACTCTCTATCTATCTATCTCTCTCTCTCTCTCAAGTGACAATAAACCGAAGCAAAACCGAAGAACTAGTTCTCGGAACTGCCAACAGACAAGCAATAAACCAAACAAATATCCTCTACTGTAAAAATAAAGAAATAGTTTCAAACAAAGAACCAAGTTCAAGGTGGAACTAGTTCCGTCTACCCCTTTGCACCATAATCACAATATATATTGATTGACTGACTGATTGATTGATTAAAACACACACATACATACCTACTACCTACACACACACAAATGTACCCTGTTGACGAATTGCCTTCTTCTACATGAATGAATTCATTAATTTACATAATCACCTACAATACAAATATAACTTAAGTGTACCCACAGTGAAACGATTGATATCGATAGAACCGATAGAACCGATAAACCGATAAGCCGTTAAATACCGTTGATAGCAGCAATTAAGTAACAATTGATATTTACACCCTCAGCCTCATGTTTTTTACAGTGTTACAAAATGGATAATGCCCCCCATTGAAACCCACATATAAATCAATAAATAACAATAAAGAAGAAGAACAATGAAAGATAAAGATAGAAACAAAAGTGAGAATGGAACCCACAACTTGAGTTGTAGTCAAAGTATACCATATAAAGATTGTTTGTTCGTAGTATTCGTAGTATATATTTTTTGTATACCGCATGTGTTTCTGTTTCTTGACAAATCCCTACTTTCAATATATTTAAATATTATATATTACAAATATATGCCTTTTTCTGTTCGTTAAGCGAAACTTGTGACTCGTAAGCGAAGCGAGCGAGACAGTGAAAACGCAATAAGCGCAATAAACTAAAAACATAGACGATACACATAACTAGCAATTGGTTTCATCGGCGTATTAAATCAACAACCAACAATAACGACAACCATAAAGCAATATTACAAGCTCTAATTAATGACGAAATAAGACCCCCAATGAACCAAACTACAACAAATAAAATAATTATAAAAAAAAACACCACACAACAACTGAATATGTTTGAGTGCCAAGCTAACAATTCGAGGACATACTGTACATAGATACAAAAGAAATAAGTAAAAACAAGCAAAAAAGAAAAGGAAAACAGAACCAATCAATAAAATATGTTATAAAATGACACATTTTAGGAATATGTAAGTGTCGCTGTGCGAGTTTGGGTTAATGGGGGGATCTAGTTCCTGATTTTGTGACTTCCAAGACATGTTTGAGCGTAAATAAATAATATTGCATCTTCTAAACCAACTTTAAAATTATCATTTCTATTATTAACGGCTTTTATCATACCCCAAAGATATGTCTCTGCTAAACTATTGCTTACATATCGATAGCAAACGATAATACAAAGTACAGTTACCAAAATGAACTAGTTCAAAATAATAGTTTTCCCAAAGTTTGCAGAAAAACCTTCAAGAATTTAAAGAAACTGTTTAAGAAATTCTTTTCGAAAGAGTTGGGACAAGTTTCAAACCCAGCAAAGCCCCAAGAAGAACTAGTTCCCTGACAAAAACCCAAATGGACACAAACAAAATTTTATTTCGCACCGAAACTTAATGATCTTGATCCTGAAAGAACAGGTTAAACACACAGGATCATGTAAATATAAAATTACCCTTTGAGAGGCAGCAACGAACATGTTTCTAAACCGTGTCCAAGGACAAACATAGAACCAATTTTTGAAGAATTATCAAAGCGGTGAAGCCCCGGAAAACCAAACCAAACCCCCCCTCCCCCAAAAAATAAATA
>JAEIHY010009349.1:0-17470 GCA_018904565.1 Drosophila tsacasi | reverse complement strand
AAAAAAAAAAAAAAAAAAAACAATCAAAAGAAATCAAAAGAAACAACCAGCCAAGTCAGTTGGCTCTCTTGGCAAGGCATTCTGCATTTGCATTTTGAGAATCTTGACAAGGCTCCTGCTCCATTTGGCAAGACAATGATGCGGCCGGGTCTGGGATCGGGACAGGAGACTCCAAATGGAGCTGAAGCTGGAGCTGGAGCCTGCTCTGGAGTTGGGGCTGGAAATTCATTTGGAGGCTTTTGTCTAAGCGATCGATCTTTCAATCAATGACCGAGAGCGTGCAGATGCTGACTCAGAGCAATGCAAATCTTTGTGCAGTCTCCGACTCAGTCTTAGCATCAAAATGCAATCAAAATTAAGGAAAAACCAACTGAGAGAGTCCCCGGATGAATCATGGGGGTCCTGTGTGCGCCTTTCGTGTGTGGGGGTCCCGTGTCACTTCGACTTTAATTAATATGACAGTCGGATCATGCATCACGCCAAATGCAAATCCGAAAATGAGAAAAAGAGTTGAAAAGCGAGCAACTTTGACTCTATTAAGAGCCGGCTGCATTGCTAATTTGGTGTGCAGCCGATCCCGATTCCGTTCCTGAAAGAAATGTCACCATTAGGCTGCTCAACGGAGCTGACATTTAAGCAATTCCAAACGTTTTGCTAACAAATTTTACGGCAGCAGCAACTGCTGGAGGAAATCACAAAAATCAGCATTGACCCCTTGACATATGGCTCTTGCTCCGCGAAGAGCCGGAGTCGCTCTCTGTGTGACTTCTTAACTTGGTCCACAATGCTACAGTTGGCAATGTTGGGCCGGGGTTGCCGTTGCAGTTGCATGTTCCTCTGGCTGTTGCTGCTGTCGTCGTCGTCGCCGTCGTCGTGCCAGGCACTCATATAGGGACAGCCGAGAGCTGGCTGGGTTACAGTGTAAAAAATACTTCAAATTATAACATTTTCAAGCGCTTTCCTAGCTCAAAGATGGGCCCTTTCTCGACATTTAATAGTATCTCCTATTTATTTACCGTATACATTTGATTTTAATTGATTCAAACTAACCTTAAGATCTTAAATTTGATATATTTTATAAATTAACACCCATATTCTCTCTCTGCAGCATACAAAAGCGAGACATTTTACAAATGTTTTCAATTGAATTGCTCTGATTTTGGCCAAGACTCCCCCTCTTGGCTCAACGACCGTTAGAGCCAACGCCAACGGCTGCAGCGGCAGCCGAAAATGTCGTGATGATGGCAAATTGTAAATAGCTTAAATGGTCTAAATGGTTTAAATGATTTCAATAGCTCTCTGCCTCCGACTCGGATTGCCAACGGTGGTGCTGGCGGTGGCTCCTCCTCCTATTCCTCCTCCTGCTGCAATTCAGAGACAGAGAGAAAATCAGAAACACAGACGCCAACGAGGACGACTGTTAGCCAGACCGGCTATGGCTAGCTTCTCCGTTTTGGCCCGTTTTCAATGGTAACAGTTATCACACAAACTAATGACATGAAATTAGGTATTGCCTGACTGTGACTCCAGCTCCACAGCTTCCTCCCACTTCCACTCCGAATCCGAATCCGATTCCAAGTCCAAATCCCACTTTGGCTGTGACTCTGTCTTCTCTGTGACTTTGCTGTTGCAAAAACAAAAGCAGGGGAAATCGAGCAACAAAAGCAGCAAAATAACAAAATTAACCGCTTTGTTGTTACCTTTTGAATTTAAAGTTGAATGCTAAGAAATACACTTTAAGGAAAACAAAGGATAGCTACTTTATAATTGGCTTAATTGCAGAACAAAAACTTAAACAATTTAGAATGTTATTTAAAAATATGGAGGGTGAGCTTAGGTTAATCATTTCATTATTTAATTCTTATTAAAAATTAAGGCTTTAAAGAATTTTATCATAAACAAAAGCTCATATCTACTAACCACTTTCAAACTTCTAACATAAAACATCAAAGGTAACAAGGTAAAAATTCAATTTTCAATTGAATTGAGAAATAAATATATTCTTATGCCAGAAAAAATATAGTAAAATATCATATAATATTTTAAAATCTAACTATATACTTTATTAATAATTCATTTCTCAGACTGCACCACCTACCTCGCGAGAAACCGTTATAATATGAACCACAAAAGTTAACCCAAAGTTCGCTACCAACGAAAAAAAAAAAAATTAGGGAGAAACCCGAATTTGTGTCACCAAATATTGTTGCACATTATTATGACCATTTAAAATCTCATTTCTTTGTATTGATTTGTGCTACCAAAGTTGATCGGAAGACAAAGGCTTCGGCTCTGAGGACCACCGACCGGCGAGCAAGTTCATGATCTTGGACAATCAAATAAAACAATAAAATCGCGCTGCCATTGTTCACAGATTTCCTGGTGAAATTTATCCTCTATATTATTGGCAGGCCAAGGAGGTGGATGGGGGTTAACTAACTCCACAAATTTTCCCAACAAACGGCGGCATTCAAATTTGGGTCGTTCTGAGGCATTGAATTATGGTAGCTCATTAGGCGGGCGCCTTGTCATCGGCGGGGAAAACATGCCCTTTTACTTCAATCACGCCACACAGATCCCGAAATCCGGGAAAACCGAAACATTTAACATCCTACTACCATTGCAATGGCCATAAAAGGCAGAACCGGCCCGGGCTGAAGGATAGAACGGATCTCCTTCTCTCTCTCTCTCTCTCTCTCTCTATTCATCTGGTGCTCTGTGTCTGTTGGCAAAGCTAGAAATAATTTAGATCACGAGTTTGTTGTCGTATGCAAATTAATCAAATGTCGTCAGGTAATTCAATAATGTCAGGGCAGGCCAACGAAATCGATTACTTATCGCCCGGTTTAGTCAGTCGAAACATTTTGAACTTTGGGTATTAATTACCGACCCGCAACCATCTTGATTTCCTCATTTTCCCCATAAAAAAATATAATATCAATATGCAGAGAGAGAAAGATAGCTCCGAAATGCAGTTAACTGGGGAATACCCCTCGCCCGGGGTGGTCGTCGCCTGTCCAGGAATCGGAGTCGCAGTCGGAACAGAATGGTATGCCCATGTCTGGTTCGGGTAATCCAAGACGGCATTTAACCAATTTAATATTATTATCTATGATCTGGTGGTGCAACACACAGACATCTCCTGGCCTGTAATCAGAGAACATTGGAACATGGGCTCCGAGCACGGATGGCCTGGAGTTGGGGTAGGAGGAGCTGGGGTTGGAGTCGGGGTTGGGGTTGGGGTATCGGGAACCAGTCGCTGCGCTGCCCCGTTGACAAACGAAAATGAGTGAAATATTTTTCCAGCTCTTTCTAATTGGCGCTTGTAGCCGGGCTTGTCCGAGCGATCGCCAGGCTGAAATCTGAAATCTACAGCGCTCTCTTATCTTACCAGAAATAAGCAGCAGTCGGGGCATTCCTCGGCTGTCAGTCTGCCAGGATTGCCAGAGCCCAGAACAAACAGAACGGCGACATTGATGCATGTTTATGTGACCGCAAATTGATTATCCAACTTGCAGCTCCCAGCTCTAAAGTCCCGACTGCCGACTCCCAGCTTGACAGCTTCCAGCCACAATTAACCGAAAACTAGTGTTGGGAAAACTATATAATATATTTAAAAAGAAAAGATATACCCTGAACTTCCGATATTTAGTAAGATGTTTCATTAATCCAAAACAAACAAATAAAATAAAATATCCGCACAATTTTAAATCCAATTAAAGCGATAAATTATTAGTGCAATAATCGATAATATCGATTGACCTGGCAACATTATCGAATTAAGAACGCAATAGTTTTTACTGATATTTTAAAAAATATTTCCTTCCTTCAAAACAATAAATTATGATAACAACAATTAATATATCGATTGCCTTGCCAACACTATCGAATTTATAACGAAATAGATTTCACAATTGCAATCTTGGGATTGCTTCCCCGCTGCTGCTCATAAATACAATTGTTGGCATTTTGATTAGAAACTAGTATGTAGTACAGTTTTGCTTTAATTAATTACTGTGCTGCGGCTTATCTTCAAATCAGAGCTCACCTTTGTTCTTCCGGTTAATTAATTTCTGGCCGCCCGTCGAGGCCGTGTTCTCTCTCTCTCTTCGCCTATCGAGGTCGGTGGTTATCGTTCGCATTAAATCACATTTTTGTCGTAACTTTCAACAATTGCATTGCAATTTCCATTGTATTATATTGGATTGCGGTTTCCGAACCGATCTGAAACTTTAATTGATTTTTAAAGCCAACCGTGTGTGTGTGTGTGGGAGGGTTTGAATTAGCCGTTTCGTATAAATACCATGTGAATATTTGTTATTGTGGCTGCCAGTCCTCCGCTCACACATCTCACAGCCGCACAGTGAATAATTCATTATAAATGGTTGATTTGAGTAATTTATAGAATTTTTGTCAGTATTTTTTGGTTTAGGCTTTCAGATAAAAACAATGCAAAAGTTGAAAAGGAATTTCACAAAACAAATTAGTTGTTTTCTCAATTTCTGCTGACTTTTTATTAGCAATTGTACAGGGAAAGAAAAATGTGAGGGAAAGAATAATAAGCAGTTTAAATGATTTAGGATAAAAAAAGTTCAGCTTGCTTTCATTGGAAAAAGTATGACAAAACTCTGAAGTTTATTTATTCTATGATGCCAAATGATAACAAGTTATATAATTTATAAGTATTATTTCCATGTTAATACCTTTCATTCTTGTGTAAGGAAATACCATTGCAAATTAAAATAAATATGCTAAGCCTTCGACATTCAACAAGGAAATAGTTTTGGTTAGAAAGAGCAAAACTATCTTGAGGTAGTTAACCTTTTAAAGTCAAGAAGCAAAACTAAGCTGCCAATATAACTAACATAAATTAGGCCAAGTGAAAATAACTTTCCACCGATATGTCAAAGTCTATTAAAGCCTATTTTTATTTTGGCCAGTTTTTGTAAACACGCGGATCACCTGCCACATTTAATATTCAACTCAACTCGTAGACTTTTGGCCGTCGTTGCACTTTTTTCCCAATTAATTGGCCTGTTGTGTGTGGGCTGGTCAACCGTATTCAGGACAAAGCCCCGAAACCAAAAGCAAGCCAACAAAACTTTTCTGGCCAGAAGCACACACTCTCTCACTCTCACACACGCAACTGCTCCACTTAATTTCCAAAACTGACCGCACACAATCACTTGGCAATCTCAGTCCTGGCGAAATAAAAATCAGTTACGAATACACGGAATTTAAATTGAAGCTCAAATATTTGGACAGCCAGAGGATGAGGAGGAGCAGGAGCCGAGCACACTCTCTTTCGGACGAAAGTAAAGTTGGAATGGAAACCGAGTTGCATTCAATTAAAAGAATTTTCGATTATACAAAGTGCGTTTTGTCAGCCAAATGCAGGCGATCCACTGGCATCCACAGTGTCCAGTGTCCTGGTCGAATGGGGGGCGTTGATTCCCCCCCTTTATACACACTCGCTCCCGGAGGCAAAGGTAAATAAAAGTGGACATGTTAAACATTCTGTACATGACAACTACCAAAGTTACAAAGACAGCCAGCCGTTCGTTCCTCGGAACTGGTGTAGGCCTCTGCTCTGGACTCCAGGACTTGACAATGCCCGGCTCCGAGTATAAGTGCTCGAATTCTAAAACAGTCAAGCGAAACCACAGAAAAATCAAACAAGGAATAAGAAACCGAATTGCGGGGGAAAAAACGAGACTAAAACACAACAGCATTGGGGTCAGCAAAATAGAAATCTTGAATCGGAGAATTCCTGTCATTTCAAAAATTGATTAGAAGCTTTAGCAACATTCTGCTGAGCGGCATCTCAAGCGAAAATCAGGAGATGCTGGGAGGTGAGCTTTGCTGCCTAGTGCACTTAACGAAATATTTATAATTTTCTGGGAAGTAATTTAATATAATTTGATTACTTATACTCTCCTTAACTCTCCATTTTCAGCTTTTACTTTGTTTATCTCTATTAAGCCAGGTTCAGTATCCCTTCTTTTTTTCGGTGTCTTTCAAGACAGCAAAACAACAATGTCCAAAGCCTTTAGACCTCAAGGATATGCGGGAACAGAGAGGAGCCTGGTCCCGGGAATAGTGAAAAACCTTTAGTCACATCCAGGTACTGGGCATTGCATGTTGCCGGTTTCCAGCTATCAGTGTGCGAGGGAACGTGTTGCGGACAGCTCTGGCTCAAGTTGCAAGGATATTCCTGTTTGTCGATGGCCAGGCGGCATGTTTTCTGTTTGTCTCTGCCACAGCTTTGTTGCGCAGTACCCAGCGAAGGGACACGAGGCAAGAGCAGGAGCCGGCTCAGGCAGTTGGCAGGACTGACACAAGAACTGGGTCAATTCTTTTCGCCCGAGAGGCAAACGCAGGAAGCGGCAGAACACGTAGTGCCAACTATCTGAAAATGACGCCAAATTACCAATGCAAAGTATCCTGGTACCATTTACCCAGTGCAAATATTCCAAAAGCCCAGAAAAAAAAAACAAAAGAAACAAAGTAACCAAGAAAATGAAAATTCAAACATTACCCCCGTTTCCTTCGACCAGTTACCTGTTACCCCGGCTAAATTCGACGGAATTAGGTTCTACTACTACACGTGTATATTCCCTTCGACTTGCCCCTTCTTCCTGGCTGTCTGGCAGCTGCTGGTTGCCACTTTGCAGGGTTTTGGCAAAAAGGAAATTTCCTTGACTCGTATTTGGCTCACATTGTCACAGCACAAACACATACATACATAGTTGGGCCTTTGGCCTGGTCTTTTGCACAGGTGCTAGCGGCTTTTGAGTATGATGAAGTGTACTATATATGGCACGGCTGTAATGCAAACATTCAGCGGGATATTGAAAGACAATGTGTTTGTTTTGTTCCCTCGCTGTGGATGATGGCAAATTGAATTGGTAACTGGAATATTACCCAATTTTGTGGTGACTGTAAAAATAATATGAGTTGGAGAGGGCAACTGTCGAGACAATGTGAGTTTATCGGATTCAAAAAACGAGTAAGAGAAACAGATATTTATTATATCTATTTATTTATTCATATTATAGAATTTGTCTGAATTTATTTAATTATAAATGAAAATGTAGAATTTTCAAGGTGTATTAGTAAAATTAGATGCTTTTTTTTGTGTCTACAAAATATTAAATTGTAAATCAATGCTATATTTATTGTAAATTAAAATGCTGGTGCTCCAGGTAAAAGTTTAGAGTTAAAACATCAAGTCCATCTATCTATAATTAATATGTAAATATATACTTTTCCTATAAAATTCTAAAAACAAGCACAGTTTCATGCCAAAAACCTCCACCACTCTCTGGCAGTTGTCGCTTAATCTAAATGCTCAAGAACTTTGCGTATTTAACTGAATTGTTCATTTGTTTTTACACATTCTCAGTTTAATTAGACCAAATTAAAAGTGCACAAAGCGCACAATGAGCCTCGGGAAGACAGAGACACAAAAAGTTGAACCTATTGGGGGAAAGCACAGGTAAAGGTAACCTCCGGAGCAAGCCCGCCAAATGACTTAATCGCATTTGCGCGACTTTGTTGCTCGTCTCCTTCCCCCTACCTATGTATGTATGTATCTCTTCTCACCCACAGCTCTCTGGCTAACGTTTGCCATAAAAATGCAAATGAAAAGCGCCGGGGAAAAGCTAGAGGGGAAGTACCGCGACAGAGCAGAGTAGAGCAGAGGAGAGGTGAGGAGAGAGAAGTGATGAAGTGCAAGAGTTACGCCATATCACGATGTTGTCTGTGTTTGGTTAATGCCACGGCTAATCCGCGTCCGTTACCTTAATCCCCTCTTCGAAACAATTTTGTTAACAAACGAACATCAAAGAAAATAAAATGTGCAATAAATTTAATTTCCACTGGCAGCGAAATAAAAATCACACTCCCCTGGATGAGCAGGGAGTGCGATTTCCTTCCTCTACAGACGGAGGAGTGTCTGCTGAAAGACTCGTAAGTAGAGCAGGGAACTGGAACTGGGACTGGGACTGGGTCTGGGACTGGCACTGGGAAGAGCCCGACTTGGTCCGCTGTTATCGCCAGGTTTTATCGAAAAACTTCAGAGTTGCCGAATAAAAAGGGAAAAATTGTCAGTGAAGGAAGTTTTCGGAGCTTAAGCGGGACTTGCAGCAGCGAGCTCAACACTTGATCAAAATGCCACAAAGCGATTTGCATATTTTAATTAAATTCGCGCTTTGCTCCCCGGAATAAAAAACGAAATTAAAAAAGAGCAAAGCGCAACACGGTCGCCAAAAGAGCGATGCCATGAGGGGGTGCTTTGCCGCTGCTGCTGTCTTTGCTATTTTAAAAAATATGTAGAAAAAAGCGCGCAACACATGTGACCACAAGCGTATTAAATTTGGTGCTCTCCCCCCAAAAAAGCCAAGCAAAAAGACACACACACACAAATAAAAAAAGGCACAAATAAAAGACATGGGCGAAACTTGGCTGGAATGGCTTAAAATAAAAGCGGCCAGCGAGGGGGTTCCCGGGGCCAAAGGCAGCAGCAGCAGCAGCAGCAGCCATGTGTGTGGCCAAAGGTAGCCAACTAACAGAGTCACAAAGTGACTGCCAGTGGGAAAGGTCAGTGCAGGGCACTGCGAGAAAAAAGCAGCTAAAAATTAATCTTCAACTATAAATCGAAGGCAGAGAAATAAAACAATAGTATATGGTCAGCGGATTAGCGAGTCTCTGGTATAGAAAAAATATTGCCTCTTGGCAATATTGAAAAATAAATGTATTGCAATAAATAATAATTATATTATTAATAATTATATTATTTTCAATATGCTTATCAACTTTATAAAAAAAAAATTGATTTTAATATATTTTTGAGCATCTTTCTTTGCCTTTAATCTTAAAACAAAAAATAAAATTTGCTTCTATAAATCATGCCAAAAAATTCTTTAACTAAACCTATTTTACTTAATTTTTGTCTTATATTTTTTATACCCTTTAAATCGCTTTCTCCCCGTGTAAAACCCGGTAAGCCCTATCGCTTGTACACAAACGCTGCTGTTGCCGCTGATGTTGCTTACCGCAACTTGGCCGCTTGCCGCTGTTGCAGCAGCAGAAGCAGCAGCACAGCAGCAGCAACATGGCCAAAGCGCAGTGCAGCATAAAGTGTTAAATTGGATTAATCCAGAAGATTTACGCTGCGGGTGATATCAACATGGTAACGTAGCAACATGTAGCTGTTGCTGTTGCTGTTGCTGTTGCCACTGCCATCAGCCGGCAGGCAACACTTGAGTGGAGTCAGCAATTTTATTAAAACCGGACGCGTACTTCAACACCACCGGAAATGCAACAACAGCAGCGGCAACAACGGCGGCGGAAAGTGTGTCAATGTGTGTGTGTGTGTGTGTCTTGATGCTGCTGCTGCGGCTGGACGTCAACGACCATGCAAATTTTAATACAAAATTGGGATTAACAACGTTGCCAACAATCGGGTCCCAGGCGAAGTTGTTCTGAGCTAGTTGCCGCAACAGCAACAGCAACAGGCAACAGCAACATAAACACAAGGCGCAATAACAAGAGGACGGTAATAATGCCTTGACAGCAGCAACATCAAACTGCAGCAACAATAACAACAACAACGGCAACATCAGCAGCAGCAGCATCAGCATCTCTGCAAGCGCGTTGATTATCCCAATCAGCAACACTTTACCAGCGTAAATCTATTTAATTTGCCATTGGCCGATGCAATCGCATACACAGAGAGAAAAATTGAGGTAAATATATTAAATATTTTTTAATTATTAAGTAATCTATTATAAACAAATTTACCTTTAACATTTAAATAAAGTATTGTAAAGTATTTAATTTGATTTAATAATAAATATAATACAAACATTGTAGCCTTTCTACATTAAAAGTATTCAAAGTTTTCTAAAGAGTGCAACTAAAATTCTCAAGTACGAATTTGATAACTTGCTAGAACCAATATTCAGCAAATGTTACTGAATGGAGGCCCAAGGAAAAAAACTCTGCAGACTTCTAAGATATTTTAGAACAATATCTTTTTCTAATTTGTACTTTTAAAGATATCCTTTTTTTTTAATATTTTCTCTCAGTGCCCTTCACTCCCTGGCGATCTCTCGTAAACCACAAATCAGCTGTTTGGCCGTCGCTCTTGTTAAATGTAATTGAACCTGTTCTTAGAGTTTTGTTTTGTAATTTATTATTGGCGCATGAGTTGCAAGCCGAAAAGCGAGGAAAATAGCTCAAGTTGTTTGGAAGCTTATGGCTTCACGATCGTCATCAGTTCCCGCTGGTAATAATGATGATGATGATGATGATGATGATGATGATGATAATGATTGAGCGGCTTGGCATGCGAAGATCGCGCGCTCTTTTAGCCAAGATCGTGCCTGACGCTTAATTGATTATTACGAAGCGAACAGGCAACACCAGCAACATGAGGCAGTAACAGGAAAATGCCAGCATAATGATGTATTAGTTAAACTTGGCCAACCAGTTCGCATTTCGGCCATGAAAAACGGTTTAGAATTAGAAGCCATGATTACATACCTCCTCTCTCCTCCTTTTTGGCCGGGATGCGTTGAAATTGAAAAGAAGTGGGCATTTTGTTGGCCAGTTTCTGTTGCCGTTGCTGTTGCCATGGCTGGCAGTTGCTCCTCATGTTGCTACTGCAGTTGTTGTTGCTGTTGTTGGTTAGGGGAAATTCACATTGAAGTGCAGTTTCAAGAGCTTTAGGAATGTTGCAGGAAGTGTGGAATGTGAATTAAGGCTTTGCAAATATGTTAAAGGAGTTTAAAGCTTGAAACTAATAAGGTAATAAACTAACGATATTAATTTAAATTTAGGGAAATTCCCTATAAATCCCATACAAGAATTTTGTATCTTTTATGCCCCTTCAATGCCACCACGACCAACAGCTCTGCCATAAACTCTACGACAGTCTGCAGGCTCGTATCTAATGGCATTGGCCAAATTGACAGCACAAAAAGCTATGCAGGGCCGAAACAGCGCCGACAACGAGGGCCATAACTCATAAGCTGCTGCACATACTCGCAACGAAAAATACCAAGGGTCTACTATATGTGCCGCCACTCGAAAAACTCCAATTTTAATTGCTCGACATTAAACGATCGACAACGACAACGACAGCGGCGGCTACGAGTTGGAAGTTTAGCTGGAGCTCTCTACAATCCGCAGTGCCATAAAATATGCGCACGTTTCGTTTGTTTGCCGTTGGTTTGCATATGCCCCCATCCCAAAAAAAAAAAGCCCAGCAAGCCGGCAATATGCTTCTCGTATCCAAACTGAGACCAAGAGACCCCAGACCCCAGACCCCAGACCCGAGACCGCGCCGGAGCAGACAGCATTTAGCGTACGATTTGGCGGCGCGAAAAAGATAAACTCATAAATTATGGCATTGAATGTCACTTCAGCCACCGAGCGCGAAACGCCGACAATAGCAACAGCGACAAACCCCCGGCTCCCAGCTCCGAATCTGAGTCCGAGTCCGAGTTCGATTCCGTAGCCAGGATGTGGCTGCATCCGAGCAAAAGCACACCAGCACACTGGCACCGGCACCAGCACCAGCACCGGCATCAGCATCGGGCACTGGCGATAATGAAGCCCATTTTAAAGTCACTACCATTCAATGCGATTTGATTTACAATCCCATTTTGATTATAATCGATGATGATGTGTGTGCGCGCTTCGGCCGAGCCATGAACTTGCATATAAATACCAATCTGTGTCTTTGCCTCTCAGCCTCAGACAGTTGGAGGTTCAAGGAGCTGTTAGAGGGGAGCAGGAAGCTGAAAGCTGGGTGCCGGGTGCCGGGGAGCTGGAAATGCTAAGCAGAGCAGATCGGGTCGGCGGTCTCTAGCGGTTTTCCAAGGAAATCGAAAAGCTGCCGCGGATCCCAGATCCGGAGCTCAAGCCAGTCTGCCCACAGGTACGAGCCGCAGACGCTGCACAGTGTATGGAATTATATTTAAAGCAAATATAAATTATATAGTAATATATAAATAATAATAAAAAAAATAATAGGAATATAATATACAAAATAATAAAACACAGATTATAATTGTAGTAAAAGAGCCAAGTGTGCTACGATATTTTTAAGCTGTCTGACATATTTTAAAATATAATTGACTTAATAAAGCATGAATAACTGGAATTTAAGAAATTTAAGATATATTTAAAAGATTTATTTTATCACAACTAAATTAAGTAATACTTGAGTTTTATAAACACTTATTTATTTATTTATCTAAACCTAATAATTTAATGTTAACTTATTGGTAAGGAAGGCTTAAGACTCATATCAGTTTATGCCTTTGGCTCGTACGTATTATAAGTATTATATAAACTAACCTTTAGAAATTTCCCTTGTAAAAAACTGTATACCATATATTTTTTAATAATTTGTAGTAGCCATTAAACCCATTAGTTAACTCTTTAAGCCCACTGTTTTGTTGACGTCTGGCCGTCTTTCCAGTCCATGTTTACCTGTTGGCGCAATTGAACTTGAATTGAATACGTTTTGGCTTCGACTTTGGCGTTTAAGTTTAGTTTAGTTAGCCCGCCGCCAACTTGTCAGACAAACGAATGCGAAGCTAACGAAGCCACCATCACCGCCATCGCCACCGTCGTCGATTTCCCACCCTGGTCACCCCTTGGATTCCAGCACCATTTCTCCCCATCCTCATTCCGTTCCCGATCATTGTCGCATCCGCCATCCGCCACGATGGTGGCAATTGTTTTGATGACCGCTGATAACTGAAGCCGCGGGGGGCGATCCCAATCCCAGTCCCAGTCCCATACCCGATCCCAGTTTCACTGGGACCCCGAAAACAAAGCCCGACAAAACGGAGTTCAATACAATGGAGACTTATATTTTGTCACCCATCTGGCCACAGTTCTTTATGGCCCTTTAATTGAAGCTGAAACCATTAACATTGGCCCCGGCTGCTCCAGCCCACGCGCTGCTGCTTAAATTTATTACAACTTAATTGTAAACGTTAACGTTTGTTGTCTCTGCTGTGTTGAGCTTACGAATAAGTCTTAATTTTTTTTTTTTTTGGCGTAACGCCCACTCAATAAACGCACACCATGTGCGTATTGAACAAGTCCTCAGCTCCTCAGTCGGACGTGACTTAATTTGTATTTAGAAGAATATGAAATGGAAGAATTAAATGGAACAATATTCAAGTTTATTTTCGGGTTTCAATAAACAATGCTAGGGAAGATTTAAAGGGTTATGAACTTGGTAATTTTAGCGGCTAAGAGATTTAATTAAAAATTAGTAGAGAAATATAAAAATTAACACTTTATTCTTCTAAAAAAAAAATCCTAGGATTCCTGATCCAATAAAAACTTATAAATTATACATATATAAAACACTACTCCCCTAAAATTAAAAAAAAAAAATTTCTATAAGCAAATTCAAGCTAAATTCATGTTTTATAAATTTAAATTCCCTTCGCCCATGAATTTTCCGGCTGGCTGAAAAACCATCGCTGGTGGTCAAAAGCATCCCTAGACGGCTATGTGAGATCCGGATATATAGCGAAGATCTGTTTCCCAGGCAATTAGCGCAAATGCGGTGTGTGACTGCGATAGAGTTCGCCCACTTAGCAGCAGGCCTCCTAGCGAAAATGGTCTAAAATATGGCAGCCAACTATCGGCCATAATTTCATGAGCAATTTCAGGGGGCCAACAGGGGGAGGGATGCGGTGGAGAAAAGCCAGAGGATTCGGAGGAGAGAGAAACCTGCTCGGATGGCGGCATGGAATACGGTCTCTGTGCAAAGTGCAGTGATAAATCAGATTGTCACTTTTGTATATTTGCGCCAACTGACGACGACTTCTCCTGCTCCCTTGCAGCCCAGGCAGGCTTTTGGATGCGTTTATTAACGGTAAAGGAACTTAATATAAGGACATATAACTTATATATAAATACGTAATATTATACTTAATTTATTTTAATTGAAAGACTGGGAATCTTTAACTTGAGCTGTAAGCTGGAATATTCCTAAAATTAAATAAAATAATAACCACACAAATATTTTTGTAGGTATAAATATGGTATTTTTATTATACATAAAAAAAGTACTTATATATTTAAAATATTGATTAAAATTTCTCTTAACAAATTCTGCGTTATTTGTATGACCTACACTGTACGTAATGGCCTGCATCGCATGCAAACGACTGCCTTAAAATGCGTTCGCCAGAAAGGAAGGCACAGGCCACGCGGAATGCATTTCACTTTGCCAACGGACCATGTTCCATAATTATTATTATTTTGATTATTGCACCTGAAGGATGACATTATTAACAACACTAATGTGGCGAAGCCGAGGATGAGGATGCGAACATATATTTACAACCTGAAAATATTGCACATCACCGAGAAAAAATAAGTACAAAAAAAATGTAATGTTTCTCTTTGTGGTTAACAGCATTTTAGAAAATATATACAGTAATTGGTCACTTAATTAAATGATTTCATATTGTTCCCGAAAGCGATTTTAAATTCAAATAATTAAATGAAACTAATTGAAATGTGAACAATGCTTTAAGCCAGACACAAAAAACCATTAACCTGTGTTTATTGTTTGATATTTGTTTTGTTTAGTAAGCAATAACAGTTAAAAAGTGAAACTACAGTGAAATTGATTTGAAATGTAGTTAAAAGTAGTGAACATTTAATATTAGGATTAGTTGTAAGTTAGTTGTATAGAAAATTATAAATATTTCTAATTACTTATTCTCAGCTGTTGCTGTTGAGTAAACATTTTTAAGGAAATGTGGGATATTTCTAAATTTTATCTTACTAATTTTACCAATTTATATTTAGTATTTAATGGTTTATAAGTTTATTGGTATATTTGTGGTATAAGTTCATTAGTAGTACATCCAAATTTATTAAAGCTGCATAAGTATAGTGTATATTTCCTGTTCAGCTCCTAGCTCTACTCGTTGAGCAGCTTCTCCCGCAGACTGACCTCCTCCTCGTCCACCTCCCCGGGGGAGTCAATTTGGCCCAGATACTCGGCCGGCATGGAGCCATTCATGCAGGTGGCCTCCCACCAGCTGGCACTCTTCAGCTCCTCCATGAATTTGCGGTGCTTGTCTGCCAAATACGGTTCTATGACAATATAGTGCGGATCATCTGTCTCCGGACGATCGTACATGTGGCGACGAGAGGAAATGGCCTGTTCCTGGGCCTGTTGCAAGTACCCCAGTCGGTTGTTGGTCAGCATATCCAGGGCCTCCATATTGAGAACCACCTCCAACTGGGGACCTTCAATTAAGACTTCCTCGGGATCGGCAAAGACCGCCTGGATATACCGAAGCAGATGCCAGATGTGATGCTGATCCTTGAGCCACTTCTTGAAGCCGGGCGTTAAGTCAAGGACCTTGGACTGCAGACAGATGTGCGGATGGAAGATGGGCATGGAGAAGACCACGGTGGGCAAAGCGGTGTCATCCGGAAAGTTTTCGGGCAGCAGAATGGAGAAGCGGAACACACTGCCCGCATAGATTCCACTGTGGACGAAGACCACGCCGAACCAGCGGAGTCCACTGGTGAAGCTGGGTATGGCATAGATGTTCTTTAGCTGCTCCTGCACCAGATGGTACTCGGCCAGGATCTGGTAGCCCTGGCTGATGAGGGCCATGCCCCTGGATTTTGCTATGGTCAACTTCATGGCAGATGGCTTCGTTCAGCTCAGGGGTACTCCGCTTCAGGAAAATGTTTAGTTTGGGTAGAGCATGTGGAATCTTTGATGGAAGAGAGTGGAGCGTGTAGAATGTAGTGTAGTGGAGGTGGTGTGTGTATGGCCTGTAATGTTGATTGAAATGAACAAACTATAGGCTTTGACAGAAAATTCCACTAGTTCTATATTGTATTTGGAATATAATTTTAGCTAGAGTTTTTCTGATAAACATTTTGTATTAAAAAACTACGAGCAGTATTTAACTTTACAATACACGCCGCGCGCTGAAGGCATAAGCTGATATGGCTCTTACACAGTACGTTAGCTTATGGTCTATAACTAGTTGTTAGCTTTAGATAAATAAATAAATAAATATTAACTATATGCAAAAAACTATGTATGTATATGTCCACTTGCAACTACATGGATTTACCAGCAGTTGGGACTGGACTCGGGCATCTCTCTGAACCTGGTACTCAGCGGCATATTCCATCATGTCAAGTGTAATAATTTTGCGAAACGCAGATACACGAAGCACAGCCTTGGGGAGGTTGGGATTTCAGAGAGGAAGATGGAGCTCGGGATGGGGCTTAAACCGCATATTGCATGTGTGAGTATGGGATTTTTGATTTATTGCCACCACGGTGTCCTGATGTACGGTTCTTTCACGCACTAGCAACATAATGTGGCATTATAATGTCGCATGTTCTGCCCGGAGTGAGCGTGTATGTGTGTTTGTGTCCGTGTGATTTGTTATGAATTTATTACGTGACGGAAGTGGCTTTGCCACAACCGACTTGCAACTGGTCAAACAGGCCAAAATGCAGTCGCAGCTGCTAATTGGCGGGGTTTACCTTTTCCTGAAGCTACTCTATCTGCTCTGCCTTCTTTACAGACTTTTAAGACCAAAAACAGGGTAAAGGTTGGGCAGAGAATTAACTTTTGATAGGCTTTTGAAGGCATTTAAACTATTGTAATTATTATTTATTAATTATTTCTGTATTGGTGTTATTTTCTTTATTAATTATTACTTTGAATACCTTTACAATACTTCACAAGCCTAAACAAACCCCAAGAGTATTTCCTCTTCGAACTCCAACTCCTTGCTTGCCCCAAGAATCTTTCCTGTTATATCTGTTTTTTCCCTTCATTTTCATTATACATTTCCTTTATTTTTTGGCAAACACGCCGTAAACACACCCTGACAGAGACGGACAGACAATGACGCTTCCTTGATAAGTCCAGCCCCGAATGGGGAATGAAACGAATGCATATAAACGTGCAACAGATAAGGGAATTGCCAAAAGAAATAATGAACGGAACGGAAATACAATTTGGCGGTGGTGCCGGCACTCATTAAAAATTATACCGCGATATGACGCGATATGATACGTTATGATTTGCGACTCTGACTCCGACTCCGACTTTCTTTCTCCTCACGGGAGAAGGGGAGGGGAATGAGGCCTGACATGGGTGCAACACCCAGTTCGCGGAGGATCCATTTTCACCTACACCAATGTTGGGCCACAACCCATGTCAAAATGTTTGGGCCCCAGGCAATTGCTAATATGGGGCCCCGATTTGCACCTGTGGGGGAATAACGCTGCCTGTCACCTGGCCAGCATTCAATTTTTGGATTTCATTCCGCCTTGGTTTTGGGCTGGGACTTGAACTCGGTCGGGAATTCGGTCGAGAACTCTGTCTCGAACTCGAACTCTTCTCACATGCGGGTGCAGGGAGAGAAAAAGTGTA
>JAEIHY010009344.1:0-15775 GCA_018904565.1 Drosophila tsacasi | reverse complement strand
ACAGAGGGGGAGCGACAACAAAAAGTGGAAAACGGAAACAATTGCAGTGACTGGGCAAATGTTTAGCAACCTGCCCCGCGGGAAAGGGAAGCCAGGAAGCTAAAGGAAATGCCAGGGAATCCCAGGAAAAACCAAAGCAGAAGAGGAAGGAAATGTCAGTTGCTAAAGTCCGTGTCCCGTGTCTCATGTCCTGTGGCTGCGGCCGGTTGATATTTAAATCTGATTTACGCCATCAACTGTTTAGCTAAGTGCTCCCTCCATTCAGAACTTGAAGCGATGCCAGGACTCCGCTGCCAGGACTTCGCTGCAGCAGCAGCTCGCTCGATGAGGGGGAAAAAGCGGCGGCGGAAATCCAGGTGGCCTGAAATGCATACCTAATTACATTAATGGCCGTGCTGGCCATAAATTAGTGGAGATTAGGGGGCGCTGGCCAAATTCGCTCGCACCTCCCGGCCAGAAACCAGGACCAGGGCAGACCAGAACCCAGAACCGAAGCGTTGCCAAATTGAACCGGGCTAAAAGCGAGCAGCAAGTTCGCTCCATGCTGGCATATAATTATTGTCAGAAAGCAACAACGAAGGCTGTGTGAACGAAAAGTAATTATTATCATTGTTATTGCTCTTTCGAGCGGCGGAGGTAAATCAATAAATTTGCATAATCATTGTGTAAAAGAGCAATTAATGGCGCTTTAAATGCAAGATGGGTAAGGTTATTTTTACCCGACAAACAAAATTCGATCCGCAATGGACCGCGTCAACGACAATTGTGAAAATATCGTTTAATTAAAACAAATATGCATAGATTATTTCAAATGAAAGCGAACGCAAAAGCGTAAGGGAAAGCGAAAGCATTTTCCCCCGCTGGAAATTTATTAAAGTAAAAAGTTATTTCAGACGAATTTAATTGCTGTTGAAACGGCGCTAATTGAAAAGTCCCCGGGAGCCGAGGGAAATCAACAAGACAACAACAGCATTTCTGGCCTGACTCCGACTCTGGCTTTCCCCTCGAATAATCAGTACAAACAATGTTGAATGAAATGGAAATTAATCTAATTTCTGTGGGACAAGCGGCCAGAGCGAAAACACGGATATCCTTTTAGGCATCGTAGCTGGGCTCCTGCTCCTGCTCCTCCGCCTTCGACTGATGAGCGTAATTAATCAAGCAGCATCCGCAATTATATTCCCAGGGGCAGATATCTGTTTTCCTTTTGAGCCAGCATAAATATTATGACGGCACCAATGCCAAACAATTAACACAGATCTGCGCTTTCACCTACTTGCAGGAGCCCGAAATAGCACCTGTCTCACCTGGTCTCTCTTTCTCACTCATCGTACCACTCACCTGGGTGGATGGAGTCCATCAGAGTGCTCTTTGCTGACAACTGCCAGCTACTTATGCATGTTGCTGCCACTGACAAGGCACTGCCGGTGAGACAGTGGCAAAGGGCTGCCTGCAAGGAGCAGGTAAACAGGTGGAAAACAGGTGGGGTGGATGCCAGTGGTGTCCTGCAGTTGACAAAAAGTAAAAGGATTCTTGTAAATGAAAACAAATAGCTGGGGGGTTTATGTAAATCTTACAATTGGAGGAGAGCCTTTACACTTGTATATATTCTTTTATATTGAATAAGGATACTAATTCCTTATTATTTATTTATTTATTATTATGTAACCCAGTTAAACACTTATTTTTGAGCTAGAAAACAGCCAGGTTGTCATCTTCAGGTGCATGCAAATGTTGCATTCCTTGCAAAAGGCAACGACAAAAGGTGTTAAGAAAGCCATTTCGCCTGCTAATGAGTGACGATGCCTCGGTGTATGTCTGTGTGTGTCACGTGTGCGTGTGTGTCATGTGTGTGTGTGTCTCAAGGTGTGAGCTGGTGTGTGTCTTTCTCGCTTTCGCCTCCTGTTTGTGTTTGTGTCCCCGTGAGTCCTTGCCAAGACTTGAGCCTGAGCTGAAGAGCAAACAAAAATGTTTTCATGTTTGGGCCTGTCAACAGATTTATCCAACTGTCCCCTTACCCTCCTACCCTCTTTTCCCCTTTTTTCGGTTTGTATTTGTTTGTGTGTGTGCAGAAGCATTTTGCTTAATTAGTTACAAACAGCTAAAACTTAGAGAGAGGGAGAGAGAGCGGCAGGGAAGGACTCTCATCCATAGCTGTCTTTAAGGCTCCGCCAAATGTTTACAAAACGTCGCTGCGTCTGCTGCGGGCAGCTGAAGATACAGATATAAGATACCGAGATACCAGATACAATTTACGGTGAGGTGCGAATGTGCAAAGGATGCAGGATCTGTGTGTGTGCGTGTGCGTGTGAGTAGGTGACACAAGTCAGCTCGAGATAATCCGATGAACTCGCCGACAGTAGCATACTTATGAGGGCAGCTGACGCAGAGAATAGTGTGGGGGCCGGAGTGAGGAATATATATAGTTTTATTCACCTGATAGCACCCAGGAAATGAATGGAGGCAACGTCGAGGAGTTCTACACAATTTCAGTGCTTGGATTGCAACATTAAGTTCATTTATTTAAAGAGATGGGAGGGGGAAAAGGAAAGGTACTTGCTGTCACAAAAAATGAACTTAGGTAACATTTTATTCATCAAATTCAAATGTAAATGCAAATTATTTCCGGTTTGGATATGGGATTTAATGTGGATTTAATATACGTGTATGTCATTTAAGATTGTAAGGACTTTAATAACAATTTTCAGAGAGGTTTGATCTCTTTAAAATATTATTATGCAGACACATGCTTACTTTGAAGTATAAATTAATAAATTCATTCATTTCAAATGAGGCACGTTTGACCTTAATATTAATTTATAATTCTTTCAGTCACGCAATTTTCCCAATTAATATGTAGATTCTGCAGCTTCAATAATTTGACCTAATTATAGTTTAATTCAAGCAAATTGATGTATTTCTCTGTGGCTAAACTTAACTCAACTTAACAGAAAATCAATCCAGCTTTTAATTTATCTCTAATTAATATAAACCTTCAATCTTCAATAACATTCAATAGTTTTTCCCTTACCAAAGACATTTATTTTGTTCCCAAGTAAAGTATCTTTTCTCTCTCTATTGACTTTCATTTTTAATAAAAGCATGTACTCCCTAAATAAAACATTTTGGTTTAATAAAGTTCGAAAGCTATGGCACTTGTAATGCCTTTCATAAGAGTTTCCAGCTTAGTATTAAATTACCCACTTGAGCGTTAAGGTAAAAGGAAAATGTAATTATTTTCTTATGGCAAAAGTCTGACTAGCATTTGTTATTGCTTACATTTTATATTTTATTTCTGAAGCACTAGAGGCAAGCCAAAGGCTTTGCCAGTGGAACTGGGCTATTAAATTGCTCAATTTCTCAACTCCCCTGCCTCTCTGACCCTTTAACCATAAAGTTAAATTACACGTTTAATTACACGCCCATTAAGCCGAATGCATTTCCCTGTTTGCCTTCCCGCAGAGAAACTCAAAATGCTGGACATCACACGCGACAAGCCCGTGAAGGTGGCCGTCAAAGTGGCGGTGCCGGTGCGAGATCACCCCAAGGTAAGTGGAAAATTCACAGACCGGGGACAGCGGGAAAGAGCGGAAAAGGTGGATAAACATTTTCATTGCATTTCCCTTTGTCCGGCCGCGTCGCGTAGTTCAATTTCGTGGGAAAGCTGCTGGGCCCCAAGGGCAACTCGATGAAGCGACTGCAGGAGGACACCATGTGCAAGATGGCCGTGCTGGGACGCGGCTCGATGCGGGACCGGCGGAAGGAGGAGGAGCTGCGCGCCAGCGGCGACAGTCGCTATGCCCACCTCTTCGAGGACCTGCACGTGGAGATCTCGACCTTTGCCGCTCCGGCGGAGGCCCATGCCCGGATTGCCTATGCGCTGGCGGAAGTGCGACGCTTCCTGGTTCCGGTGAGTCGCCCTTTGTGGGATTTCAGTGGGGGACATGACCTTTTTCGGGGGCACGTGGACTCCCCTTTCGGCATTGTTTGTGTTTAATACCCATTAATGATTCAAGTTTTTGGCCGTTCCAAGGCAAGCAGGCAAATGAGCATCTTAAAGTTTTGCCAAGACATGGAGCTTATGGCAGCGAAAAGTGCACTTGCAGAAAAATATTTTACAATATTTTAAAATATACTTGTTAGGAAATAATTGATTTTAAACAACAATTTAAGCATATTTAATAGAGAAAAGTTATAACAAGTTCTAAGCTTCTTAATTCCTTACAAAAATTCATGACAAAATTAAGACTTTTAGGAAAGAAACCAGCAGAAGTTTGCCAAAACTTAAGGCACTTCAACCTTAACTTGAGCTAATTATAAACAACAAGATTTTGTTTTTAATTTCAAAAGTGTTAGCTTTCCTAAGAATATATTTCCTACAAAGTCATGCTTAAGGGTCGGAATATTTTTCGCCAACTTTTGAAAAGAACGTTGGTTTTTTTTTTATAAAAGTTTTCCTCTCCCGCTGACGACTTTAATTAAAGGCGAATTTGCGAAAGTCATGGGAAAACTGTTCGGTGAGTGTAGGTGGAGTCTTGGAGCCCTGCAGTTCTGCAGTCCTGGCACAGCGCGGACTTGTACTCCTCCAAGGTTGTGCTCGTTATCGACTTCAGCTTCCGTGTTGCCCCGTGTTCGCGTGGCATGCAGCGGCGGGTTTCCTGCTCGCCGCGCTCGCTGACTAAATTGCATTGTGCTGTAATTACATTTGCCACCCACACCCACTCGCACTCCCCCGCGGCACTCCAGTGTGCCACGCCCACTCCTCTGGCACTGGCACTCTGGCTGTGGCACTCCCTTTTTGCCACTTCCTCTTGGCTTGGCAGCCTGGCTGGCTGGCGTCTTCCTCTGTCCATTGTGTGGCGCTCGACACGCCATTGCCATCGCTATAGCCATCGCCATCTTGTGGAGCCATCGTGTGTGGGGGGGGTTTGGTTATTCCCCTCCAACTTGCCTTTTGGAGCTCGCTCCTCCACTTGAGACACAAATGTTAACCGTTTACTATCTGCAGCCAGCAGACAGGGATGTGGCGATTCCGTAGCACAAGCAGCAAGGACTGCGGCACGTCCTGGGCATCATCCTCACTTGCCCGGCGCCGGCATACTTTATTTATACATCTCCTTTAAGAAGCAAGCAGAATTGTGGGGAGTGGACATGGAGCAATTTAAAAGGAATGCCGGGGCATCTATCTGGGTTGCAGCACCCGCATCCGTGAGATGCTCGGAATTATAAATGAGCACAATATATCCTGCTTATTGCAAATTATGCTTTAAGACCCCGCTTTGATCTATGTATAATTCGCCACAAAATTCAATTCTCACCTCCCCACGTGATGAGGCATTGTTTCGAGGCCCTCGCATGGGAGGGGAGACCGATGCCAACCAAGTTGGGGCCCCGGGTGTAATCTAATATATTGACATCCTGGCCGACCTTTGACTGGCAGATGTTGGCAACATGAAAACTGTCTCCTGGCCGGGCTTTAGACCCGCTCCTCCCGCTCCTCTCTCTCCCCTCTCTGAGTTATTCCGATCTGATTACACACGACGAAAATTTGCATAGAAATTATTTGATATCTCGAGAGCGTAGAGCGTTAAGATATGGGGGAGCAGATACGGAGGTGCAGAAAGCGGAGACTGTTTCAATTTAGATAAATTGCTGGGGTTGCTTTGAGGTGCGTCCTGGCAGTCCCCCTGCAAATCTCATCTGTTCTGTGACACATTTAAGCCTGAGCCACCTGGCGGGAAATTGTTTATGGCATCTGCAATCTGGATTTATGCTCGCCTGGCAGCTCCACTGCCATAAAAATGCCGCCCCGTGCGACAGTTCCTCGGGTAGTAAAATGTAAGGAAATAGATACTATATGTGTGCTCTGTGCGATTCGTTGGCAAATTCAGGGATATTCATAAACGAGTTAGTTGGTTAATGGGGTTGGTGAAATGTGTATACTATACACCGGCCTGGCTGGCTGGCGTTTCCTGGATACGAACTGCGTGTATCTATCGCTTCTCACACACACCCACCTCAGCGCCACCCACATAATTGCATTAAGCACTCACAGATACTCAGATACATATACCCCATCCGTAAAGCAAATGTGTGTGTATCCCGGGGCCAGGACGGAGTCCGCCCAAGGGGCGTTCCGCGGACGACACACGGTACGTGGCTGCGCACAAACTTTTAATTGACATCCAATAAAATTCGCATTTATTGCAAGCGGCGACGATGGCGGCCAGAGAAACGTGAATTAAATTTAATTGCTCGATTGAGGTGTTCCCCTGGGTCCACAACTAATCCCTAGGGGGTAAAGGCAGTCCCCAGGCAGTTGCATTGAAGTGTCCTACCTTTAAGTGAATCTATTTCCCATTTCATGCATTTTTAACTGATGTAATTACACAGACAAGGGAATCTTTCAAGGATGGAAAATCTCAATAGACATCAGCTTTTTAAGGCATCCTTAGAATGAATCTTTAAAGAATATCTTAAACTTAACAATATTTTATAATCTCCACAATTACATTGCCGGAAAGGGTATTCATTTAACACCGATGCCTTGTTTACCTTTTTAATTAAACCAGGGAAATACACTCTAAAATGACAAATTAAATCATATAAAATATAAAATCTCAAGTTAATATCTTTCCTTTATCAACCCCCCAGGATTACCATGACGACATCCGCCAGGAGCAGATGTGGGAAATGCAGGCGCTCACGTCCACGCCCACGCTGGGCGCTCACTCCCTGGACGACTCCCAGAGTCCCACCATCAATGCCAGTTGTAATCAGGGAGCGGGCGCCACCACCTCCTCCTCCAGCGGCAGCGGGCGTGGCCTGGGCGGCGGACTGGCCGACATGGACACGTCCAACGATGACAAATCGGACGTCGACGCCAGCGGCATGGAGTGCCTGTCCACCGTCGACAAGCTCGAATGCTCGCCCACTTGCGTTAGCCTGGGCATAGCCGGCATCACCAGCATCAGCACCACCAGCTCCGAGCACCCGCATCCGCATCCGCACCACGCCCACCTGCACCCAGCCCATGTCCATGGACACCATGGACAGCAGCAGTCCCAGCAGCAGCAGCAGACACACCACCACAATCAGCAGCATCATCACGGCGCTGGTGGCCACCAGGCGCACTTCCACCAGCTGCTGCAGAGGGCCCACGGCGGAGCCAGTGCAGCGGCGGCGGCAGCCTGCGGGGAGCATCTCTCCGGACAGGCGACTCCGGCAACGGCGGCGGCACGTAAGTGGACTCCCCCAGTGGCAGCAGCCCAGTGGCTTAGCTGGCAGCTCGACAATTAATTGGAAGTTACGGCAGCCACTGAAAGGCCAATGAACATAATCCAGCTCCAGCCGGGAGTCAGGAAAACTACATCTTTTACCCAAGGGGGGGTTTTTGTGTTTTAAGAGAACTTTAAAGTATAAATAATGGGATTTGTGGGAGTAAAAGATATTCGAATGATATTTCTTAACCAATTTTTCAACTTGTTGTGATCAGCAAAGATTTATTTACTTTTATCATCTGACAATAATTATGGTTTTCTGTGAATTCAATCAGTTGCCTCCAAAGATTTCCCAGTAAACCCCTTTGAGTGGCCACTATAATCACGAAAATGTAGATTCCTTGGTGATAATTAATCTAAAAAGGCAGACTTGCTTTGGAGCTCATGTCCCTCGCCATTGTTCGACGCAATCCTCTAGCTGCCACTCACCGCCCTCTTTCCCCTCTTTGTCCGGCATCAATCCATCCACAGTACACACCACAGCCATGGCAGTGGCACTGCAGCATCAGCTGACAGCTGCTGGAATCGGAGGACTCCTGAAGCCGGCCACCGGAGTGGGGGCCACCATGGCCGGTCTGCCCACCAACCAGGCGAGTGCCAGTGCATTGCAGTTGTCCGGCGATGGGGAGGCAGCCGCATCCGCACTGACGCTTCTGGAGCCACCGGGTGCCGCCCTCCTGCATCCTGCGCTGCGCAACGTCAAGACCATCAACATAGGTGAGTGTGGGAGAGTGGAGTGGATGTTGGAGTGGATCTGGAGCTGAAGCTGTGGCTTCTTCCAGTGACTACTAATCACGGTCAGTGCATGCCAGTTTGTGGAGTTACAGAATGCTACAGATTTTCTCCCTTCCTGCTTAATTACGATTTAAGAGATTTTAATTTCTATCCTTTTACCCTCTGTGTGCCACAGGTGGCGGCCTGGGCAGGAAGCGCCCGCTGCTGGGGGTTCCCCGCTCCGGAATGAATCCCACCAAGCGGACGGTGATGAGTCTGCTGGCCAGGGCCAAGAACTCGCAGGCGCTGCACTCGGTCCGCCAGCCGATGGTCACCGCGGCCAGTTTCGCTGAGTGAGTTGACAGCCGTTGTTGACCCACAGAATCCCCTGTACTCCGAGAGAGCGGGAGAGGGAGTTAGGAACTCATTGCTTTCCGTTGCAGACCCTTGCAGATGCTGGCCTCGCCGTTCATCATTCCGCACCAGGGCGTGGAGCAGCCGATCCTGGCGCTGCCGAAGGAGAGCCTGGCCCAGGGCGTCTAACCCAGTGACCTGCTCCACCTGCGGCTGCCCAGATAGACCAATCTGACCGATTACCACCTGCCCCGCCTATGCTGGCTCTGCCCCTTCAAGGAGAAGCGATGAGAATGAGAATCTCGAGGAGATTTTACTAGATGACGACACGTGTTTGTGTGTAGTTGTTGAGGCGTACTTTCCACGTAGTAAGGCTATATATACCGATCTTTAGGGACTAACTGTGAACTTATCCGAGCGAAATCTCGAGCTCGTGCTACACGATTTTATTTTTTACAGAGAATAAACGGAGCGTATATTTGCAATGCGATGTTTTATTTCCACAGATGCAAAAGAGATGCAAAAATCGAAGCAAGAATTAAATTAATTAAATACACAACAAACAAAATGTTCGATCTAATGGAACAGAGTTTAAACTTTAAACAAATTGAAACCTAAAATTAGTGTCAAATTAAAAAGAGCGCAACTTCAATAGAAATAAATGTAAACGCAATTACTTTAAACAAATTACTTTAACTAAATATATACACACAAATACGAATGCGAATGCGAAACCCAAGGACACGAGTACCATTGAAGATATATATATATACAATACATACGAACACGTATACAAGCATATACAGATATATATAGATATATATATATATATGTGTGTGTACTTAAATCTATATTAACTTAAGATTAAACCAAACAAAACTACTAAATTAATGAGATAATACAATAATTTTAAAGTATTTTAAACAGCCACAAAAAAGGAAGACAAAGTCGAAGAATATCGGAAGTCGAAAGCCAAAAAAACTGAGGATAAACCCAATACCTTAAACCTAGAACCTTAAACGAAATTAGAGGGATTTATATAGAGACAGTTGAGATATAGAAACCCCGATCAGAGAGATCCCACCGCCTTCAGCTTGCGTTGCCTGATTGATTGATAGATTGATAGATTCATTGATTGATCCACGTTGAGTCCCCTCAGATCCAGAGCCACAGCTGATAGATATGATAGATAGTTCGGTTTCAGTTTTAGAACGGAAAGTTTCAGAACATCGAAAGCAGCAGCAGCGATCGCCTAGAGAGTTATATTTTTTGTTCAGATTCAGATGCAGAAACAGATAAAGATTCAGATACAGATTCAGATTCAGATTATATATACACGCACCTAGGCATATAGTGTACGGATGGCAGGGAAGGGTCCTTGGTCTGAGTCTAGAGTCAAGAATCTCCAACTCACAGCGAATAAATGGAATTGGAATAGAGAGATAGACCCCCAAGCTAAGGAAATCCGATCCGATCGAGCTCCTCTGACCCCGCTCAAGGAGCAGGGAACTACCTGTAGCTCCTCCTCCTCCTCCGACCCCTCCAGCGGCCAGAGCTCACCCTAGAACCCAGTTACTTCGTTGACTGTGCACAGCCCACATAGTACATACATAGCGATAACCGATATACAATAACAAGCATTATTCAGTAAATGTTCACAGAAAGTTTAATCAAAACCAAAACGAAACGAAACAAAAAACAAAACAAAAGTATTTACAAGAGTAAACGTAAAGTTAAAGTATAAATATTGATGTTCAAAGAATGCAAATCCGTGAAAAGTCCTACTCATTGTCATTAAATGTAGATGTCAAATATGCGAAGCAAATTAAATAATTAAACCCAGTCTTAAATGTGACAACGATTTCAGCAAAAAGCCACCACAACCACACAAAAACCACCACCACCAACACCAGCAACCACAGCTTCGTGCTATTCACAAATAAAATGCAATATTTTAAAAATAAAATGTAAGAGTTTCATTTCCTTGTTTGTAAACTTTATGTTCGGAGTTAAAATAGAACCCGGAAATGCACTCTCAGCAGCTTGCTTCTGACTTCTCGAGCTGTTAGTTTTTAGAGTCGAGCAACCGAGTTTTATGTTCTCTCCTTTTTACAACCAGCAAAAGCTGAGCTGAAGAACTTATACGTTGATGGCCCATAAAGGTGAGACGTTAAATGTTTCAGGTAAGAGTTGCAGCCAAGAAGAAATTGTACAAAATACACAAATCTCATATAAGTTCCGAGGACATTTAAAAATGATAAAGCTAGCTAATTTTGTAGATAAAAGAGGTAAAGATTAATCCTTACCATAGCAGTCAGGGGATATAGTCTTAAATCCAAATTTTTAAATATATTATAGAGCAAATAAAAAAACCTTGAAAGGAGTTCAATTAAAACCTATTAAATCAAGTAAGTAAAACCTAATGTATTAAAAATAATATACTTATATTGATCTTATTTAAAAACCAACAACACATTATTTAGATATAACAAAATCAATTCAGCATTTCTGTTTTATATTTTAAACATTAATTTTAGTTAAAAGAAACTTGTATCTCCATTAATGAACTATTCAATTTCTTTCTATCAAACCTATACTCCCAAAATTATAAATGAATGATTTTTAAACAAAATATTTGTACATAAAATAAAATAAAATAATACTCCTATTTCCATCTATAATTTCTTCCATATAAACCAATGACATCTCAATACATGGTCGTCCGTTCCAGCCAACTGTCGGGAAACAACCGGAGGAAGTACTTGCGGGCGGATTCCAGGAATGCCATCAGAGGCACAAACGGACCGATGACTAGACAGAAGTCACCGAGACTGACAAAAATAAGGGGTTAAGTCACAGCTGGAAAGTCTGGTTGCCAGAAACTCACTCTAACTGCTTGGCTCCCTTCAGGAACAGGCAACATTTGGTGTCCAGCCACGGAAGCAGTAAGCAGCACATCAGCATCAAATACACGGCCGCCAGCTTCACTTTCCTGTTGTCGAAGCCGTGCTGCAGCAGGTTGGTACGTGTGGTCTGGTTCAACACCAGACTGGTGCACTGCATCACGGATATGGCCATCAGGCAGACGGAAGACACCTGGCAGTCCAGTTGCGAGCGCTCGACCCAGCTCTGCGGGAGAGAGGATGTTGGACTTAGCATGTCGCCGAGAATTTGTAATTTATTCGCACCCATTCCTGGCCATGGGAGTCCGGGAGGTCATTGATCGACGGGTCGTGCCACTCGGAGTTCAGTCCCACCAGGTCGCTGGGCACAAATCCTTTGCTCAACATGAACATTATGTAGGTCGTGAAAACTGCGGCAGCCTCAATGCAGCCCAGCAGGATGTGCGACACAAAGAGCAGGCTACAGGATAAGGGAAATTATCCTGCGATGCTTCTAAATTGGCAGTACTGCAAACTTACCGACTATTTAGCAGACAGTCTTCGTAGACCTTGGGCTTCTGATTCATCAGTTTCTCCTCTGGGAACTCATAGAGCAGAGCCAACGAGGGAAGCTGTGGAAGAGTCACAGATTAAAGTCGGTGTCATATATGGCAGGAAGCCACCTCACCAGGTTCAGAAACACAGAAACAATGATTATATCAATGATATCGAACAGCATGGGAAAGCCGAGCAGGTAGAAGGCGAGGTAACTTACTAACCAGATCGTGTTGGTGGCCAGGCAATAGACCAAGGCCTTCTTGAGGTTCTCGAACAGCAGCCGGCTTTGTGCGATAGCCCTGGTCAAGGTGGCCAAGGAGCTGTCCATTAGAACGAGATCAGAACTATACTCGCATATGGGGGCGCATCCAAGCCTGGAGACGCCCACATGAGCGCTTTTTAGGGATGCAGTGTCGTGAATAGACCCTCCGATGACGGAGACCACTGCTCCCAGGTCATGGCAGGCTTGCACGGTCCAGTGGAACTGCTCTGGCGTGGCATTGGCACACACCAAGTCGCGCTGGTTGAGGAGCAATTGCTCAATGTACCAGCGCTGGTGGTGGTCCTTCATCTCGGCATATTCCGACATGTCCACAATTTCCAAGGGTTTGAAGGAGTGATGGTCCGAGTGTCTTCGCCCCATCTGAATCTCATCCAAATGGGGCGACATAAGGCCCACCTCCGAAGCCATAGTCCGCGCGATGTTAAGGCTACGGCTGGTGACCACGACCAGCTTGATGCCCCCTGACCGGCATCGGGCCACCGCCTTGGGTATGGTAGTCCTTGGCGGAGTGTAGGTGGCAATCATGCCGAGGAACCTCAGCGAGAAGGTGTCCACCGCCAGGTAATCGCGGAAGTCGCTGCCGCCCCCGCCACTGTGTATATGCGCGACCCTCCGCATCTCCAGACTGCTGGTCAGCTCCTTGTAGGCAAAGGCTCGCACATGGCGACCCCCAGCCACCAGACCCTCCGCCAGCTTGATAATGGTGTCCTGCAGCAGGTCGTCCAGCTCGATCTCCTCCTCACGCACGGCGTAGGTGGAGCAGCGACGTATCACCGTGTCGCAGTGCCCTTTCATAAGCAGGAAGAGCCTCAGCTGTCCGTTGGCGCCATAGGTCCTGTGCACCGTCACATGGACACGATCCGTAGAGGTGTACACCTTATTGGCCACCTTCTCGTGATCCACCCGCAGCCGTTTGACATCCGGCAGGATAAACAGACTGTACCTGAGCATCGCGATGTCCAGAAAGTGGCCGTACATGGTCTTCCTCTCCTTCGCGATACCCATGTTACCCGAATTGATGACCGCATCGTTGCACAGAACCGAGGCTTGGATCAGCTCAAGGAAACGCGGACCCAGTTTTTTCGGATTCGCGTCATCGGCATTCACCAGCTCCATGTCCACAAAGATCTCCGTCACTCGCATCCATCGCTGGGTTATTGTCCTGTCCATGTCGCTTACAATCACCGTGGTGAGGCCCAGTGTGCTGGTGGCCACAAGGTTCCTGGCATAGCACAGATTTTTCTGCATCGCGCTTTTGGTCTGTTGCATACCCCAGAAGAGGATAAATGGCAGATACATGGGAGTCATGGCAATCATGAGGGTCATATAGATCTCCAGCTGAATGTAAGTGTCATCCTTGGAGAACAAACAGATCACAACGGCACACCATATGATTGCTACACAGACCATGTAGCACCCAACCTTGAAGCGGGTCAAGGGTTCAAATAGAGAACCATTGAGGAATAGTCGTGGAGTCACCCACCTGTTTTAGATGAATGGCCAACCGACTCATTGGGCGCTCCAAGACGCTGTTCTCCACCATCTTTCCGACTTCCGTGTTTTTTCCCACGGCAATGGCCATACTGTAGCCGTAGCCCTTTGTGGCATGAGTGCCGCAGAATGCCACATTGCCGGAAACCCATCTGGGCAAAGGTTGATGTTCCATTTTATTGCAGTTTCGTTAGCAGAGGTTTCAGTTTGACAGCAGAATAAAAGGTATGTGATTTATAAGGAATTATATAATATATAAATATCCTTGATTTATACTAAGCTAATGATAAATTGCAAAAATACAAGTCACTAACATTTTCAATGTAATTTGTAAACGGCATCAACCAATTTCTAATCTTTGAAGCTCTCAATCTTTGAGTACGAGAGCAGCTGCTTTTCGTCATTCGGTAAAAGGAAGACTTGCCAGGTCTCCGAGCGTCCTGTGAGTGCCACATTATCCACTTCCAGGCCTGAAGAACTAAAGAATCTCACGTCCGCCGGTATACGCTGACCAAAGCTGATCGGGAGAATGTCGCCGAGCACCACATCCTGGGCGAGGATAATTTCCTTCTTTCCCTCTCGGATCACAGTGCAGTACATGGGCGTCGTAGCATCGATAGCCGCCAGAAGCTCTTTGTCGTCTTCCCCATAAAGAACAGGGAATAGACCGATGATAAAGAATATGATGAGCAGGATCCAACCCGCCGAGAGATATTTCGGATGGGGCTCCATTACGCGAACGTGCAGATAGAAGCAGGCTACGGAACCCATCAGTATGATAAAGCCTATGACGCTGCAGCAGGACTGTAGGTATCTGATCAATAGGAGTCTCTGCTTCGGTGGAAATGGAAGAGTGTTCTTGCCATATCGCTTCAGCTTTGTTGTGGCCACTTCTTCGGTCAGTCCCTGTGGAAAGCTGCGCGTTAAGTCGCAGTTTTAATCAATTGCACTCCAACTCACCTCTTCGAGATTAGTCTCCAATCTGGAACAGAGTTCCTCAAAGGGCAAGAAGTGCATAAACGGGGCGTAGTACTCCTGCCACAGTTCGTTCTGCGTGCGCTCCCAATCATAGGACTTTTTGATTTCGGCCTTCTGGTCTCGGTAAAATTTCGGTTTCCACAGCTTCGAGGCCCCGTTCCCCATGATTACGGAAAACTCTAGGCAATTTGTGGAGCTGTGTTTTCGACGTGTAGAGCACGGAAAAGCGGTCGTAAAACTGCCATCAATGTTCGCACATAAACCAGCCAGGGAGCCAGCCAGCCTGTTACTCCCACTGTACTCCGCCGCAGGACACCAGTATTAGGGCCATAACGGTGGCGAGAAACAATCTGAACCGCTCCACTGGGACTGGCACTCACAATCGCAATCGCATATCACATATCGAGTCGATTGATACGGCCGACTTTCTGGCAAACAATTGCGCCCAAAGGCCGACAAAGGGGGGCCACCGACAGCGACTTTCTCGCCCGAAATGCGCTCTTTATGGCCTCGTTTAATAAGTCATCAAATTTCATTGCTGCGAAGTAAAAAACAGATAAAACATGCATTTGCATATATATATTTATGGCTTGCCGAACCGCCAGTGAAACGAGAAATTTTAATGTTTGCGTTCAATAAGTTCGATGTCGTACAAACTATGCTGGCCTGCGAAATTACTATCAGGCATTTATTGATTTGTAATTTAAATTGACAACTAAAATTGCATTTATGAATTGCTAACAAGAGGATTGGGTAGCATATCCTATTCTATAAATTAAATAAATTGTGTTCACTCAATGGAAATCTTAAAGAGCAAAAGACAATGCACAAATTGAATGATTTCTAGCTCAGAAATGTAGCATAGCAAGCGTCACTGAATCAGGCAACTTTATTTAACAACCGCCATGGTCATCGCAATTTATTACGATTTAAAAAAATAATTATCTTTTTATAAAAACAACTGTAGAGGGTACAAACATATATCAAAGAAAAACATTTCTTAACATGGTGAGATAAATGTAACGATAGCAACTTCAACTCAACAAATTTTGTCGTTTAAATTTAGTGAAGAATAATAAATGATTTTACATGAATAGAGTTATGAGTTAAATTAGTTTATTAAGGGGGGACATACATTTAGATGCTTTGAAAAAGGGGATTTTTTAAAATTAAACACCAGGAGAATGAGAAGAATGCGAGTTAGGTTTGTCTTGCATATATTTAATAGCATCTTT